>JAJSOF020000005.1:179967759-180197759 GCA_025594305.2 Periplaneta americana | reverse complement strand
CTTTAAAAAGTGGACTTTCGAGTTATCCTTATCAACATGTTGGTTTATAACCGATTCAATTGTATTTACTCTTCGATATTTAATAGACTGCACTTTCATTTTACTTTATTATTGTTTAAAAGGTATTCAGCCCTTTGGACTTCCTACTTAACCTACTCTTCTTTTACTTTATTATTGTTTAAAAGTATTATTCCTGATATAATTGCATTGTATTTCTTGTATTATTATTTTGGTATTTTTGACGTTGCTTTTGCTTGCTTGTATTTGATTAATTAAATTTTAGTGTAGGCTTAAACTTGTAATATTACTTTTTAATGATTTAATGTAAACTCCATTCCCGGCCACAAGTTTTGCTTCATCGGGAGTGCGAACCAAAACTGTATCGGTACTATTATTAACTTTCAAATAATAGTAATATAATAATAATAATAATAATAATAATAATAATAATAATAATACATATTTTATTTTGCTCTGTTTTATTATTTTTCTACTTATTGAATTTGCTCCGTTGAATTGAATCCTTTTGTATATTGTATTCTCATTGGAAAATTTAACAAATTAACTTATGAAAGAAGATGTTTTATTTAAAACATCATATTATTCTGAAAAGGTCAGCATACATACCTAGTCACTAATGCCCGTAGACCTTCACAAAGAAGTGGAAGCCCCGGCTGTTCTGGGAGGTGATCTTGATGGCCACGTGCCTCTGCCCCAGGCCGCCGTCCACGATCTCGGCGTAGCCCCCGGTGTCGTCGTTCCAGCCGTCGATGGCCTCGATGCAGTTGATGGTCTCGGACCCGGAGTACCTCACGGTGTCGGACACTTTCGATAGGAACTTGGAGGAACGAGATACAGATCTGTCGAGCAGGAGTCGATCCCCTGGCCTCGAGTTGCATTTCATCAGACTGTGCCGCTGCCCGGCGCACAGGGACGCGAGCAGCAGGACCAGCACCAGTGACGTCACAGGTTTAGACATGGTGGCGGCTCGACTGCTCTCTGGTGAATTTCCCTGAGGACGAGAGTTTTATAGGAGGATGACTGGTTTGGCGCAGGAAACCACGCCGGCCACACAAAACAACACGAGGATTGTGCAGGAAACCACTGTCGGCTTGCGAATAATGGAGTGGAAGTTAGAATATAACTGTAGTCACTCCCCATATTACCACACGCCGGTGGACACACCGAAAACTTTGGACGTCGGCCTGATCTGCAAGATCGCGACCTTTCGCACTTCAAAAATCAATCCAGCATCAGTACACGATATAAGTGCTGAGGCACAATAAGACCACTAGATACTGCAATACTAGTCTAATTTTTTAAAATAGGTTTAATAGTAATATGCGTTACAAGAGCGGTATGTTGAAGTTTTCATGTTCGAGGAAAAGTTGAAACGTAGTTGATAATTGAAAGAAAAAAACATACCGCTCTTGTATCGTACATTATTTTGTGCGAAGATCGTTTATTACATATCCTGAAAGAGGACTTTCTAATTAGTTGCAATGAAATCTCCATCTTGGTTTCTGTTCAATAACGGCAAATTTGCAAAACAAAAATATCTATCTTCAACATTGTTGCTTTAAAATGTTTTCTGTGTTTACTATACTCCAGCAGGCCGTGATATACGTCTGTCTTTTTTTTCCCCAGTCTATGGAATCTTGTTGATTTTTTCACGGGTTCCTTAATGTTACTTGCATCACGAATGCAGTAACTTTAGTGGAGTTGTAGAGTTTACTTAATTTTTGCAAATATTTAAAAACAATAATTAACATTGCAATTTAGGTGAAATTGCAGTGGTAAGTTTCAATTTATAATTATTACTATATTGAACGTCTCTAAAAATAATATGTTAAAAGCCTAAAGCAGTAAAATCAATATGTCACTTAAGCGGTAAGAAGAGGGAAATTGTTATGTGTGTTAGGTTGGGAATACTGGATGTGGAATTTTAGACTTTCCGCGGATTGGTTTTGTGCGGAAACCAAGCAAATACGCACGATCTCGTACAAAATAATAATGCACAGCTATTGAATACGTGTAGAACAGCTCCAAACTCATGGCACTCGTTTGCGCGAAGCAAGTAAACCGGTTAGGGTAGGGGCAGTCCTCTATTCCTGGCCAGAAGAAGTGGAAAGGAGTGGGAAGGAGTGGGAGATTTGTAAAGCTATAACTAGGGCTAAGAAACATGCAGCGTATTCCGAATCTCACCGGACCGGTGAACAACAATGACGTCACGCTGCAGCGAATTAGGAATAAAACTGCTGGAAGGATTGGTGGCTGTCATGGCGACTGTGTAAGTGGTTATCTGTGCTACGCTAGCAAAATTTTGCGAAATTTCCGTACTGCCATCTCGTTCAAAGAAAAGAGATTATAAACAACTTATTTCTTGAACCGGTAGTAATAACTGGTCCGTTGACATGTTCGCTCATAAGCCATTAACATATTGTTTTTACGTTGTGCTCATTACAAACAATACACACCGCCATGTCACAACAGTGCACGATGTCATTCGTCTGCTAATTCCCGCCCTATACAAGAACCAATCAGATTCACTGATGGCGGCTGATGGAGACTGCCACCACCTCTGCAAGCTGATGGCACCGGTGCGACACCGGTGGAGCATCAGTGACGTCATCGGTGGAATTCGGAACACCGTGAAGCCATCGGATTGCTCACCGGTGAGATTCGGAATACGCTCATAGCTTTCAGGTTAACTGCAGCCACGTATATGGATCAGTAGCTGTCTTCTGTCTATACTGTACTATACTCTGTTCACATAAACAACTCAAAAGTTCATAGGCTATCCACAAGTGTCGATGGATGACGTTCGCAACTACGTCACAGCAATATGCACAGTAGAGAACAGTTTATTACGTGTTGAGCGGTTTTTAACATGGCAGAATTTAAATCTTCCAATGACAAGAAGTTGAGTGGAATATTTTCAAGATTTACTGATAATCATATATCAACAACTGGAGAAAAATTGTACCGTGAACATATAACCCACAAAACGAACATTAGTTCAGGACACTTTGCTACAAAATATAGGCCTATAGATTCAAAATCTGGCTCAAGTAGACATAATATGTAATGTTGGTATGTTTCAATATCTCTTCAAACAATTGTCTGCAGCAGTCACTTTGCTACAGTCCAGAAATACAGAAATGACTGACGCCGCGAGATTGGAAGAATAATATACCAATCCGCAGAAGTCCCTATAATCATTAAAGCAAAAATGAAAAGCGCCCTTCAAACGAATTATGGGTTTAATGTGATGTGTTACATACGAAACGCAGTATTAGACTCAGAAAGCTGTTGTTCGCTTGGTCATGCAGTAAGGAATACTGTATCATGTTTCAGATTTACTCCAATTACATCCTGTGACGTAGCAAATATTATTCTTCTGAACATAGAAGAGTATTTCTTTCAATACAATACATTACAATTTTTTATTATACGGAGTGAAAATATATGTCATTCACAAAAGGAAGCCTCCATCACATACGAGTACTTAATACCAAAATGAAATAGACCCTACAATAAAAAATATTCAATAAGAACCATATTCCAAAAATAATAGTACATGACGCAACGAGCCTATAATGGTAGTAATTAAGACACGAGTATGTTTATGAAACTCGCTTGCGCTCGTTTCATAATTTTCATACGAGCGTCTTAATTACCATTATAGTCAAGTTTCACACGACTTTTTATGTTCCACCATATTTCTAACTTGAAATTATTCATAAGTATTCATGTTATTCTTATCTGACTGAGGAGCGGAACTGACCTTGTGCAATACTTCGTGAATTGTGAGATGTGCGCAGACGCGAAAGTATTGATTTTTTCCGAGAAACAAATGTCGACATTGACCTTGATATAATCTAGAGAGTAAAATAAACAATCTTGATATAACCTTGAAATTGGTTTAGGCATTGAAAAACGAGATGACAAATTGTATTTATTTGAATATTATTTACAATTAACGCTAATTATTATAGTAACAGAACTGACTTTATTTCAAATATAGGTGATTTATTCATTTATTGTTGTCTTTCGATTGCATATCCGAGAACCATCGATACTTGCGCTTTCATATTGCTACAATGGTATTTTCTGATTGGTGGAACACCTGAACTTTAATGAATAGGTGTACTTTAATGAGGTCCATTAAAGAGCTGCTATCAGGTGTATAATTACTACATTTCGGCATGGTCGAGCATAAAAATAATAATGAAACACAAAACAATAACCTCTCCACGCAGTCACCGGGAGGAGCTTCTGGTTCAGGGCGCAAGTTAAGGCGTAGCCTTCGGATCTTGGTGCTGGTGTGCTGAGTTCGAAGGGAGGACAGAAGCCAAGCTCTGTGGAAGACAGTAGTCGGTGTGGACGGGGTTGATCATTCATTGCCGGCGATGTTCCGACTGGATAATGTTGTAATCGGATTGGAGCGCGCGGCAGGGGATGATCCTGTGAACAGCTTTTAGAGATTTTAGTCCAAGCGGTTTTTAGTTATCAAATCCCGGCCACAATATTAAGCGTGTAATACAAGCGCATTCGCTAATGGACTGACGGCAGCATAATGGACATGCCCTACGCTCCTACAATCAAAGTTATCAATTTAGAGCCGCAGTAATGGCGCGGGACGAGGATAATGAGCTAATGACTCAAATAAATCCGCCAAATTTGGAACGTGTTTACTTAACCGATATCGATAGCTTCAGTGCTAATGTAAGATCTATGGAATACAATAAATGAAACTATGTTTCGGAATATCTATAATAAGAACTTTCTTGTGTTAAATTTTAACGTACCTTGATAACATGTTTCGACCTATTTTCGGTCATCTTCGGAACTGGTCGTTGTTGGTCTTGGCGCCACTTGTTTCCTGTGAGGGTGCGTTCGTAGTGTAGAGTCAAAGAGTGTATGTGTTTTGAAATTGAGTTGTGTGTTGAGAATACACACACACTCTTTGACTCTACACTACGAACGCACCCTAACAGGAAGCAAGAGGCGCCAAGACCAACAACGACCAGTTCCGAAGATGACCCAAAATAGGTCGAAACATGTTAACAAGGTACGTTAAAATTTAACACAAGAAAGTTCTTATCATAAATATTCCGAAGTGATACAGTGTTAAAAGTTGTGTAATCAAGATGTAGAAACTATGTTGTTTGTTTTGTTTTAATTTTAGTAATTTTTCTCTTAATTAAAATTTTAAGTTCACTTATTTTAAATATAATTAACTTCTATGTTAATTGCATTGTGTGGTATTGAATCTGCTCTTTGAGTACAATAAAATGTTCATTGTAAAAATGAATAGCCTGTAAATTTTAATGCAAAAAATTAATCTGTCAGATACTCGCTATTAGGTGTGGATTGGAAAGAGAGAAGGCTGTCCAGTAATCTTTGTAGCAAACATCGAGTCAAAGTCAGGATAGGAGAAGAAATGTCAGAAGAAAGCGAAATAGGGAGAGGAGAATGACAAGAATGCCCTTCATCACCTACCCTGTTCAACATCTATTAGGAGGATTTAATAAAGAACTGTTTTCAGAATATGGGGGAATAAAGTGCATAATATTTGCTGATGATATGACGTTGTTAGCAGAAGAGGAGATGATACTAAGGGGTATGCTACTGGAGCTAAATGACAGCTGTGAGCAGTATGGGATGAAGATAAATGCAAATAAGACTAATGTATATGATTTGATCCTGGTTGAATGGAAGAGAAGGCCTAATGACCTTAACTCTGCCAGGGAAAATAAAACTATTATTATTATTATTATTATTATTATTATTATTATTATTATTATAATACCATAGTCATAGGAAGAAAACTAATGAAGGTAAACTTGCGAATTCTAAATGAAGCAGTAGAGCAAGTGGACAGCTTCAAATACTTGGGGTGTACTATAAGCAGTAACATGAACTGCTGCCAGGAAGTCAAAAGGAGGATAGCAATGGCCAAGGAAGCTTTTAATAGAAAAAAGGAGCATCTTCTGTGGACCTCTGGAAAAAGAACTAAGGGAGAGACTGGTGAAGTGATTTGTATGGCATTGTATGGGGCAGAAACATGGACATTACGACGAAGTGTAGAGAAACGAATAGAAGCATTTGAAATGTGAATATGGAGAAGAATGGACAGACAGAATAAGAAATGAAGCTGTGTTGGAAAGAGTGGGTGAAGAAAGAATGATGCTGGAACTGATCAGAAAGAGGAAAAGGAATTGGTTGGGTCACTGGCTGAGAAGAAACTGCCTACTGAAGGATGCACTGGAAGGAATGGTGAACGGGAGAAGAGTTGGGGCAGAAGAAGATATCAGATGATAGACGACATTAAGATATATGGATCATATGAGGAGACAAAGAAGAAGGCAGAAAATAGGAAAGATTGGGAAAAGCTGGATTTGCAGTGGAAGAGCTGTTCTTGGGCAGAACACTAAATGAATGAATGATACTCGCTATTTATGATTTCAGATATTCTAGCAGTGAACAATTATAATAATACTAGTGGCTTGTGCAGCAAATGCTGCTGCAAACTAAGTTCGTTAGACGTTCAAATAAAAATTTTTCAGATTTATTTTCAATGAAGAATACTTGTCTTTTTGATAGTTATTTGCTTCCATAATAATGAAACATACTTCCTCTGAATGGGTTTTTTTAGACAAGTAGGCGAAAACGCAAGTATCAATGTCAGGACGATAGCAGTAGCTATTTCAGGTCATTGTGGATTGTAGGAAAAAGTTAAAAAAGTCAGGTTTGCTAAGCTTTCGAACAATAGCATTTTCGTATAGCTGCTGCATGTAGAACTTGAAATGTAGAGGGTAAAATCATTTTATCCTACTAAGAGATCTTGCTGAAATGATCTGGAGACTACAAAATTTTCTAGGCCTCTTATTTTATCAGTAAATAATATCTTTATATCTTTCCTTAGGAACTGTAGTTTTTGCGCTCTCTCGAGCCAATACTGAAGACAATGACACATATCAATATCTACACTACACCGCCATTAAGTATATGAAAAAGACCCAACCCCACTGGGCTAATAAGTATAAAAATCTTTGATCTTTAATAACAATATTATTATCTTACTTAAGTTTTATAGTTATATATAGCAGCTACTCAGTAAATTATAGAAATGAAGATCTAAATTAAGATATTCTCTACATTTATTTACATAATAACGTTTCACTTTCATGTCATCAATATAGCATCAATATTATGTACAATTAATTAAAAATAGATATTAACTATAATAATATTTAATTTCTAATGATAATAATTTCATCAAACCACCTCAAGTTTCGTAGATTTGAATATCCAATACACAGCTGTACTCAGAAAATTACACACTGCAGAATCAGTTTTTAATAACAAATTGAATTGAGCTCTAAATATGTCGGAAATCCTGCAGGTCATGGCCTTCGTGTAATAGCCTATTGTTTATTGTAGTGTGTGTTTTGTTCTGAAATTCAATCAAGTCGGCCGTGATTCAATAAAATTAGTTCTCAAAAGTGACAACAGATGGATTTTGGAAAATAGGAAAATCATGTAGGAAAATTGACATTTCACTGAAAACTACTACTTTTCCGAAAAACTTTGGATGCCAGGCATGAAAATGAGGGGTCACTCATTAAAATCCGTTCAGCCGTTTTCCCCTAATTTCCATTACCAGTTCAAATTATATATATATAGATTGTGATGGAATTCCAAATTTGAGCTTCATATTGCAGTCAGTAGGCCTATTACAATAACTTTAAGAATAATTCAAAGCAGTAGTATTAATAATGCTGTGTTATGGGTACAATCAATATGTCTGTAGAAATGGGCTACAATAATGACATACACATTTTCTTCTATCCTCGTTCCTTAGCAAGGCTAAATGCAATCATTTCACGTCTCAGCGGTTCAGACACATAAAATGCAATCATAAAAGTGTGAGTCGTGGCTGCAGGCTTTGCACACGATCCCTATGTTTGCATTTTTATCCGCACCGCGTTATGTATTCGTACAAATACTTCAGCGAGTGAAGTCAGTGGGAAATACCAGGCATGGCGTTCGTATGGAGCTGCAATATTTTATTATAATATAGAACTACAGCGCTCCATTTTTCCGAGCTCTATATTTTTCTCCATTTTTGCTGAACTAATAGCGCGGGGTCGGCTTACACCTGTATAATAGCGCTGGCCGCGTGGAGAAACAAATGACACCTATGAGTACATGTTGGCGTAACAAATCGCCCCCTACCCGTACGTGCCCCTGGGTGGGGGAGAGGCTACAACCCTCCACACACCATCGTTCTTTATAAGGATAATTCCCAGCTGTTGTCATGCGCGATGTGGGGTGGTGGGGGGGGGAGGCTATGGTTAATCACAAAATATCGCCCTGTTCTGCGGTCACCATGAATATGCATGAGCACCCCCACCCCCATAACGCCCTTTCTTTACAGCCGTCCACCTGTGTAACACATCCCACATTGTCATTTGTCTGAGAACGCCACTGCATGCCGGCTTTTAAAATTAGTGGCCTTGCCATTTGTTGGTGGGATGCGAGTAATATTTACTTTACCAGCGAACTAAAAACCTTTCGTTTTGTTTATTTCATTTGATTTTATAAACATATCGGATAGACAGGCAGCAGTAGTGGGGATGGAGATGAAGTGTACTCGGACAAAAACTTCACGCCGCCGCCGAGTGAATTTATAGCAGAGTCCGCATTTGGTTTCAAAGTTAGAACTTCCGCTGTGCAATATTATTTATTGTGATGCCAGCCCGCGAGTGTTTTTGCGTGTCGTGTTTGTTTGCACACGTGGCTGAGTTGTCTCTACGTGGATGAAACCCATATTATTTCTGTCTGTATCGTTTGCACACAGTCTGCTCCGAAGCAATAAAAGAGATTGTATGATGGGTCGCAAGTATAGAAAAGGAGCATTCGATATCGTTCTGCTTTGATTACATATAGTGTGTGCAGTGGATCCTACGTTCGGCACATGGACGCAGTTCAAAATAGAGGAAGAGCAACTCTGACACGTAACAACATATTCAACAACGACTTTGCAGATACCTTTAGCAGTTTCGTAATCTATTTAGTCTATTTTCATACAATTTTATGTCAAGCAATATTCTACGAGTACGGACACTAGTTTCCTGCGATGTTCGAACATGAGGGAGCTAACCTAGATTTTATTTCATATGAAAAACTAATCGCAAGATCTGTGGTAAAATCCTTAAGCGGTTAAAACACGAAGGGGTGGAAGATAGCGAATATTTATATAACAAGGTGGAACAAACACGACAGACCTCCTCCTGCAGAGCGAACATCGGCGAATATCGAACTTCGCCATACTGACTAACTTGGACTGAACATGGCATTATTGTGTAGAGTGTAATTCCAAAAATTAATCTTAATCCATTGAATGTATCACTAGAACGAATAAATAAAGTTAGTTTAAAGAAATTTTTCGATTATATAATTAAATTAATTTATTCTAATTTAAAATATTCAAAATTCAACCAATTTTATACATAATAATAATAATAATAATAATAATAATAATAATAATAATAATAATAATAATAATAATAATAATTTTATATGCGCTGTTAAAATTTTATCGTAAAAGTCGAAATAAGTTTCTATATTACAGCCCCATGATCGTAGTACAAGAACCTTAATGTTTCATACCTGCTGTCTAAAGCCTGTAATTGTTAATTTTGGCTCTCAAATTCTGTAACTAAATTACACTCAGAACTTTTAACATGTAATCGACACAAATATGTTAAAACAATTTAAAATGTGGTCATGTCCTAAATATGATGAAGCATATTACATATTATGTATCAATTAATTATATTACGATTATATTATTGTACTTCCTAACTTCGTAATCATTTTTATAAATCATTTACCTGGCTTCTTTTTCATTAAATTGTTTTATTTGATTTAACGTAAAATTATATAAATTCTCGTCTATCTTAATATTGTATCATTTCTGATATTTCATTGTAGCTTTTATGTTATTTTAGTTTCTAGTTTACTTCTCTATCCATTCTGTAATAAATAGAACTGCGATAAATCACGTGCACTCCTCATTCTGGCCTCAAATTTATTAAAATTACTGTATTCACTGGTTTTTTTGTCCTATATGTATTATTTCATTTTTTGTGTTGTATTTCATCTCATTTTGCATTTTTTCATATGTACAGTATGTCTAATTTATATAATAAGAATAAAAATAAAAAATAAGTAAAAAGTAGGTTAATAAATAAGTAAATAACAAATACTTTAGATAGATAGATAAATAAATAAATTAAATAAACAAATAAATAAATAAATAAATAAATAAATAAATAAATAAATAAATAAATAAATAAATAAATAAATAAATAAATAAATAAATAAATAAATAAATAAATAAATAAATAAATCTATACTAATAATAAATCTGTAGCCAAAATTTTTCTGGTAATTTTCGATTTTCTAAAAATAATTGGTGTTAACGTGTATAATTAACCATCCTGAAACCGAAAATTGCTTTTTTTTTTTTGTTTGTCTGTCTGTCTGTCTGTCTGTCTCTCTGTTTGTCTGTATGTTTGTTACCTTTTCACGCGATAATGGCTGAACGGATTTCGATGAAAATTGGAATATAAATTAAGTTCGTTGTAACTTAGATTTTAGGCTATATGGCATTCAAAATACCTTATTTAAAAGGGGGTTATAAGGGGCCTGAATTAAATAAATCGAAATATCTCGCTTATTATTGATTTTTGTGAAAAATGTTACATAACAAAAGTTTCTTTAAAATGATTTCTGATAAATTTTATTATTTAAAAATTTTGATAGGACTGATATTTAATGAGATAAATGAGTTTTAAAATTAAAATAACTGGCGGTATATTGAAATAAAAAACAAATGACTTCGTCTATAATCACAACAAAGCTATGAAACATAGCCTAGAGACAATGTTTTTGTGATTGTATGAAGTAATATAGGGAGCTAAATTAACTGATTTGTATAATTAATTATTATTTCATCATTGGAAAGTGTAGTTTCTCTGGATGGACATAATGCTATAATGTTATTACAGTAACTTGTGAGTGAATCGAGGACAAGTAAGATTAAAATAGCTTCTTATGCACAGAAAACTTGATAGGTTATTCTGTATATTCATTTCCTGTATTTCTTAAAATAATGTTTATGAACATATTCATTTTTATCTCAGAGAATTAACGAACAACGAGAGTGTATTGATTTAGTATGCAGTAATAGTACGTTAGCTTAGCAATCCATTATTTTATAATTCAAATTTTGACTATGCTCAATTGAATCGTGTTAAAATACATAAAATATATATGCAATAAATGCAATGCAAAAAAATTGGGTAATGAGCCAAGCAGATTATGTTGCGCTGTTGTAAAAGCTGTTCCTCCTGAGATTCAAGAGCTCCCACAACAAATTAAAAACTTTCTAATTCGAGTACATCCACACTTTTTACATTATCAATATATACTTTTATAATACATAATATAATATAATATAAACATAATAATAAATCTGTAGCCAAATTTTTATGATATAATATAATATAATATAATATAATATAAACTAATAATTAATTTTTCTGTTAATTTTCTTTTCCAAAAATAATTGGTAATGAACAATTAATAACATGTTAAAGGAATTGTCATTGCACCAAATGAGTGGTCTCTGGATCAAAATTATCGCATTTTAATTATTTGGATGCAATTTAAATTAAGTAACATATTAAACGATTTATCCTTCTATCAAACACGAATGTTCCTGGATCAAATGTCCTATTTTAATTATGTAATTACTTTATATTTATTTCTAACGGATGCAGCGGAGCGCACGGGTACGGCTAGTTAACAAATAAATGAATAAATAAATAAATAAATAAATAAATAAATAAATAAATAAATGAATGAATGAATGAATGAATGAATGAATGAATGAATGAATGAATGAATGAGTAAGTAAGTAAGTAAGTAACTAAGTAAGTAAGTAAGTAAATAAATAAATAAATAAGTGTCCACCGTTGTAGAGTAATGCCTAACCGTGAAACGAGCGGGCCCGGGCTCAAATCCTGTTGGCACAAGTTACCTGCTTGAGGTTTGTCCGGGGTTTTCCCTCAGCCATTAAGAGCAAACGCTGGGTAACTTTCGGCGCTGGACCATGGACTCATTTCGCTGGCATTATCACCTTCATCTTGTTCAAACGCTAGATAACCACAGCAGTTGATAAACCGTCGTAAAATAACCAATAAAAAGTAAATAAGTGGGCTAAATACATAAGTAAATAAAATAAATAAATGAAGTAACTAAATAAATAGACAAATATATAACTAATAAATAAGTAAATAAATAAATAAAATAAATAGATGGAAGATCTTTATTTCATCCATATAGGTATTTGGGACAGTGAAATTTTCAGAGATCATAGCACTTAAATAATACCGTAGTTTCCCCTAACTATGGTCCACATTTGTCACATTTTTCTTTGTATCTTCAATACTATTCATCCAGATTAAGTGAAATTTTGGCTTCGCACTGTTGTAAGTTTATATTAAATAAATATTGATATATGTGTTTGAAATTGTTTAATTACAAGTGTTAAAAAATAATAAGCATTGGTACACAGTTGTATTCTGAGTTGCCCAACTATGGTCCACTCATATATTCATGCTTGAAAGCATGAATGGGGTATAGCTGCAGCTGTAATTATTCGTAAATCAATACATTGAGTTTCTAATTTAAGGGTAGAAACATAATCTAGCACAGAAATATTAAAAATAAATGAAAAGTACATGGATTCTTTATATTAGTACACATTACATAAACACACAATAAACAAGTGAAATCTGAAAGTCATTTTTTTGCAATAATGAACAACTACTTTATATATTAAAGAACAAAAGTACGGTATCAAAATAAACTAACACATTCTTAGCAAAATATAGCAAAATATTATGCAAATAAATTCACTGATAATATTTATTTATCGTACTGAGAACTATAATCATTAGGCTTATTTCGATCCTTTGAATCTCCACTTCTCTTGTAATTCTGAAATTGAATCATAATCTGTATCCAATTCAATTTCATCGCTCTCATAGTCACTTACAGGGACGGTTGTTTTCCTTCTACCCTGAAGTCTTCGTTTTACTGGACCATCATTCGTGCTAGTACCATTGATGCTGGAACAGCCTGTTTCTTTGTTTACTGGACTATAATGTTAAATGGTGTTTTAGAATATACTGAGATACCGTATTTGCAGAAGTAAATAATCACATTGATCACATTTTATTGAAACAAATATTTCAAAATGAAATACAACTATGGCCCACGAAAAATTGTGGTACATAGTTGAGGATTGACTTCTAGCCTTGAGGTTAAACATTTTTCACTCCTAACCTCTGCCAGTGTAATTATTACGTGAAAGTAAACACTATGTAGCCAGGTTTAATTGTACAAAGAATCATATAAGTCTATCCATAACGTACCAGTTCTACAGAGGAGAGCTTAATAAAACAGACAATCACAAACTGAATGATTTCGTGTCTTCAAACATTCAATAGAACGATGCACGCTGACCTTGTTAAGCATCCATATCATTGCCACGTGTAATGGTAGATAGAAGCATCTATGGGGAACATAATTCCATCACAGTGGCGCCTTAAATGGCAACTACCGAACTCTTGGAGGACTAAGTAGTACATAATGCGTTTTGGACCATAGTTGGGTGCCTGGACCATAGTTAAGGGAAATTACGGTACTGTATAATGTGGCATTTATAATTTCATTGTGAATATATTAAAGTAAATTCACGGATACAGATCTACAAAACTTCTGTTGCAAACATTTATACTGTCCGATCAAGTGCTTATGTCGCATCTCGGTTTCTGCTGGCCCCTCTGTAAAGGCTAGTGACTGGGCTGTTAGGCTTTTTCCTGAAAATATTTGCTGTACGGAATTAGAACTCTACGTAATATCATACAGCTGTTTAAGGAAAAGAGTCCCGTTAAGTAAGTAACTGTCACGTGATTTCCGTCGTGTCCTGCGACAAAACCACTCGGTCGGACAGTAGTTGCATTCTGAACATACATCCGTCATGAGTAAGCATGTTCAAAGATATCTGACCTTACTAATCGATAGTGATCGATAATTTGTTGGTGTAAGTGTGGATTCTTTAGTTATTACTTTTATGAATAGATGGCGAATATAATTGTCACTGTTGCCAAAATATAGATAAATATACCCGTGTTATAGAATTCAATTTTTCATCTCACTGTACTGATTGTAAAACAACACTGAGTTTGGCTGGAAACCGCTGATATTGTCTATTAGAAGAATAATTTGGGCTTAATCTACATAATCATTTTCCCTGACACTTTTTAACGGCTCTTAATAATGGTGCCACTTATTGAGAACTAGCGAAACTCTTTCAAAGTTTGTCAGTTTCCCATAGGCTATCTTTGGTTCTGACTTATCCGTGGTTGGAAAGTTCGCTTACACGATCAGAAGATCGCAGGTCAGATATATTTGAACGTCAGTGTACAATGTTTCGTTTCTACACAGAATGGAGTGCAATTGTTTTCACCAAGGAGTACAATTCCCTTTAGAGAGATTAATTTCCTAAAAAGCCGATAGAGAGCGCGCACGTGTTCACAATATACTTCCCGCTTGTTTTCAATTACCGAAGGACAAAAACCACGTATTGTTGGTTGACATTTATGGCGGGTCAATCCGCTCCTTTGTTCTGGAGAGCGCGTCACAAAACCAGTCCGATCCCATGTTTCAGGCCGCGCTGTTGAGTTTACGTTTTATTTTAACATAAAATAAATTACAATTTAGTGATTGCACTAAATGATTAGACGGCAGCAAAAAATATATATTACCCGGAATGCGAAAACTGTTTATTCGTGTTGCTATCCAATATTTTGTTTCCAGGCATAGCATTTCAATAATGCGAATGAAAAAACCTGTACATGTGCATTTTGGCTATGTTACCATGGAAACGTTTCCCCTTGAACTGTACAGAATATTAACAACGTGCACGGTGTTGGTTATTAAAATTGATAACACGGGTAGAACTTTATACATACGTTTGTTCGTAATACAATAACAACAGAACGTGTTCTCAACATTCATCACAGTAAAAACATACATCATGCTGTAAATCAATTGGACTGATTTCATTTATTTTTGCATGTAAAAGTGACGTCATATGAAAAGATTGTATAAAGTAAAGGAATATGAGTAGGCCTAATGGAGGGATGGACGAAATAATGTAGGAGAGACAGGGGATCGTCCAGATGACATACCTATAGAAGATGAAGCAGTCGTAGAGAACACGTGAAAGGATCTGCTGTTCTAAGGGTCGTATTCATAGACGAGACTTTGAACCAAAGTTGACTTTGGAAAGTACAAAGTCGCCATTTTCCTATTCATAGTCGACACTTTGACGAAAGTAAACTTTAATTGTGACTTTACTTCGAAGTCGCCGAAAATCTAGACTTTGACTTCGACTTTCGTTCGTGGGCATAAGGAAAATGGCTGGTATTTGGGAAATTGTTCAATTTGCCGAGAATATTGAGAACATCCAGGAGATCGTTAAAGCTGCTCATGTTCGTTAGCGTATTATTATACATTCTTAATTATTTTTTTTAAATAAGGAGCATTAGCAAATTGTATATTTGGGAATTTATCTATTATCATGTTATAAAGCCTTGGACCGAAGTTGCTACTGTGATTATAAGCTACAGTTGTGGTAGCCTACATTTAGGTTCTGTCAAGCATAATTTTATGATCTTTCATTTTATATTTAGATATAGATAATAAATTCAAATCAGGGTATAGATTTGCAAATCTAGTCTTTCAGGTAAGGCTCCCTGTAAAGCAGATTTGAATAATTTCAAGAGAAAAATTGTTCCGGGGCCGGGTATCGATCCCGGGACCTCTGGTTGAACGTACCAGCGCTCTTTCCAACTGAGCTACCCGGGAACTCCATCCGACACCGTCTCAACTTTTCCCTTTATATCCACACAACTCGCGTGGGCTGACGAAACGCCAGAGACCCACATCGAGTGCACACAATCTCTGTGTGACTTGGAATTGTGGTTTTCTGTTAACGTACACAGTGACGTATATATTATGCAAATCTAGTCTTTCAGGTAAAGCTCCCCGTAAAGCAGATTGGGTCTCTGGCGTTTCGTCAGCCCACGCGAGTTGTGTGGATATAAAGGGAAAAGTTGAGACGGTGTCGGGTGGAGTTCCCGGGTAGCTCAGTTGGAAAGAGCTATGGTACGTTCAACCAGAGGTCCCGGGATCGATACCCGGCCCCGTGAACAATTTTTCCTTGAAATTATTCAGGGTATAGATTTGATAAAAAAACCGTATTAGATACCCTCGTCAAGTTTCAACATTCATTGATGAATAATAATCAAAGAGAATAATTATCTGTTCCACCAATAATACAACTTATTTCATCGCGATTTTATGTGACAGATAAGGATTGATGGCTTAATATTGATTTTGACTATTTAATTCTATAGAGGGTAGGTTATACAGTTAATTTATAATCATGCGGTCGGTATAATAATGTTTAATGCATATTGATTTCAGATAATTTTCAAGTAGTTGCTGCAGACATGCTGGGAGAGAGTGACTCTGCCAACTGTCAGCAAAATAATGTCCCTTTTATAGTCTGTCATCGGTGGCATCTTCTTATCTTCCATATTTTTAGAATAAAATTATTTTACAATGAAATAATTATTCTTACATAAAGCTGCAAGAACGGCTAACAATTGGTTAACATGTATCGATGTTCAATTGTTTCTTTGATTTGTGACTCGAAAGATGGCTTTGATTGTGGCAATGCCTACTCTATTTCAACTTTCTATTAATTTGATTCGTTTAAAAGGCCATGATTGTGATTGCCAACATTAGAACAAGATTGTCAAATCTCGACTTACCGAAGTCAAAGTTAAAGTCTGGTAAGTATTGTCTATGAATAGGACTTTTAACAAAGTAAAACTTTACTACGACAGTCGACTTTGGGAAGTCTTCATCCAAAGTCTCGTTTATGAATACGGCCCTAAGAGAAGAAGTTGAGGCAGCCCTTAGGGGAAAAGAATGGAATAGCAACAGGAGTTGATGGAATCTCCATTGAATTAGTAAATGCTTGGATGAAGACAAGAAGGGAATTATATAATTATGCAAAGAAATATATGAAAAGGCGACTGGCCTGAAGACTTTACGGAGACAGTGTTGTTGCCAATACCGAAAAAAAAATAATGCCAAGACATGTAACGAGTTGACTATCAGCCTGATATCGCACTCGACGAAGATTCTCCTGCGAATACTGAATCGACGTTTATATTCTAAGATGGAAGAAGAGGAGTTTGACTTCGGGAAGGGATGCAATTGAACTGCTACGGACAATCGGCGAAAGATACCTGGAGGAGAACAGGGAAGTGTATGTAGTAGGTGGACCTGGAAGACATTTTTGACTCAGTGGATACAAGATACAAAAAACAAAACAAAACAGAAGAAATGATGATGAGAATGAATGATAGAAATGGCAGTGAGATGGAATACAATCAATATAATAGTCATCATTAATCTTTGACCAAATGCAACAAAATAAATAGCAATATCTGACAATAATAAGTAAGGATATATCATGATAAACTGAAAAGGTGTGTACTACACATTAAATGGGTCCAAGCTTAATCCATGCAAATTAGCATATTTTATACATCTAATAATAATAATAATAATAATAATAATAATAATAATAATAATAATAATAATAATAATAATAATCTATACTAATAATAAATCTGTAGCCGAAATTTTTCTGGTAATTTTCGATTTTCCAAAAATAATTGGTCCTAACATATATAATTAACCACCCTGAAACCGAAAATCGCTTTTTTGAAATTTTTGTTTGTATGTCTCTCTGTCTGTCTGTCTGTCTGTCTGTATGTTTGTTACCTTTTCACGCGATAATGACTGAACGGATTTCGATGAAAATTGGAATATAAATTAAGTTCGTTGTAACTTAGATTATAGGCTATATGGCATTCAAAATACATTATTTAAAAGGGGGTTATAACGGGGCCTGAATTAAATAAATCGAAATATCTCGCTTATTATTGATTTTTATGAAAAATGTTACATAAGAAATATTTCTTTAAAAATCATTTCCGATAAGTTTTATTCTTTGAAAAATTTTGATAGGACTCATATTTAATGAGATAAATGAGTTTTAAAATTAAAATAACTGCCATCTAAGGCCGTGTAATGAATTAAAAAGCAAATGACTTCGTCTATAAGGGGCCTTGGACAGCAACAATCGAAAGCTATGAAAGATAGCCTACAGATAACGTTTCTGCGTTTCTATGAAGTAATATCTGAAGCTAAATTAACCGATTTGTATAATTAATTATTAATTCACCATTGGAAAGTGTAGTTTCTCTAGATGGACATAATGCTATAATGTTATCACAGTAACTTCTGAGTGAATCGAGGACAGGTAAGATTAAAATAGATTCTTATGCACCGAAAACTTGATAGGCTATTCTGTATATATTTGTTTCCTGTATTTCCTAAACTAATTTTTATGACCAAATGAGTGGTCTCTGGATCAAAATGATCGCATTTTAATTTTTTAATTAAATTTAAATTAAGTAACATAATAAACGATTTATCCTTCTATCAAACACGAATGTTCCCTGGATCAAATGTCCTATTTTAATCATGTAATTACTTTATATTTATTTCTAACGGGTGCAGCGGAGCGCACGGGTACGGCTAGTAATAATAATAAAACAGTAATGAGAAATTAAAAATACACTTTACACCTACATAACTTCGAAATACAGGCTACTAGTGAAACTGGAGATAAGTTGAAAACATAAAATTGTAAAAACTGTTAACATTTTTAAAAAAGGTTATATACCTTGGACAGACGGCCTGTTTCGACGCGATGTTGCGTCTTCATCAGTGTCTCCTGAACTACTAGTGATCTAGAATTCAGCGGTGTGCGAGTGACTAAACAATTGTATGTTTTTAACAAACAAAGAGTTAACGTGAACTAGAATCAGTGAGTTACGACTGGAGATAAGATTGAGGTTATGATTACATAGGAAACTTGATAATAAGGAAGCAAATAATATGATGCAAAACTCTTAGTTCATGAATTCTTGGAAATTTCCTTCTTCTAAATACATTTCAGCCCTTCAATTTAACTTTTTCATAGTAAACAAACGCCTCATTACTTTTTCAAGCAAATTACAGCACCAAGTGAGGCATAAGGCTAGTCTTCACTTACCGTACCTTCCGTCTTAAGGCTGGTTCACAATAAACTGGGAACGAGAACCAGAATGAAAACGAGAAGCAGAGGACGTGAATATGAAAATTTTTGATTCATAATAAACCGAGAACGTAGACGACTATGCATATCGATATGCATGTCAATAACGATACGTAACACATTCTGATGTTATTTGTGTATAATTGACCAATGGCGTTCTCTCATGAGTACAAGGCAGCCAACATAAACACAGGTTAACCAATTTCGAAATTTCAACTGAAACATTTCATTAGGTATGGTACTATAAATATGTCCATGCATCTTTATTATCACAAGCTGTTTTAAGTCTACCATAACGTAAAATAATTAGAGAAGAAACATTTGTAATAGAACGAAAATGAACACAACAGTAGTTATTGAATTGAAGCATGAATATGTAGTGTGTAATACAACCAATACAGTAATAAAATGATTCACTTACGATCGGTGTTCAAAGATGCAGCTATTGAAACCCACGTATTCTCCTTCA
This sequence comes from Periplaneta americana, assembly GCA_025594305.2. Classification (NCBI taxonomy): domain Eukaryota; kingdom Metazoa; phylum Arthropoda; class Insecta; order Blattodea; family Blattidae; genus Periplaneta; species Periplaneta americana. The sequence continues at coordinate 180,177,897 of JAJSOF020000005.1, read as the reverse complement.
TTTTCTCATCTTTATACGAGGCGCGCCGCTTATCGTAAACGTGAGGATTTTCCTCAACACTCAATATTAGAATCTCATCAAATAAAACTTGCTCCATGATGCACAGCACAGAACAAAATAATGCATAGGTTATGTCACGGTCTTCTTGCTACAAAATATACGACGACAAAATAGCTTTTAGATGGCAATAGAATGAATCTAGTGGGCTGTGATCGGAAACGTGAACGCCAAAGTTGAAACTTGGCCAACTCTCCGTTCCCGATCCCGGGCTCCGGCAAGCTTTTCGTTAATTGTGAATGCTCACATTTAAATGAACACTTTTTAACAATTTTACCGTTTTCGTTTTCGTTCTGATTCTCGTTTCCGGTTTATTGTGAACCAGCCTTTAGTAGCCTTTGGCTAAATTATGACTGAAGTCTGAGTTAAGTTGTTTCTCTGAATACAAATTCTGCGTTTTCTACCAAAGTGAGACTGAAGTCCAAGTGACGTTCTGAATATCAACAACGTCCGGAAAAACACATATTTCAAGATCGTCGAACCCCGGGTCTTCACATGAGAGGGAATGAGAATAGATTACAGAGGAATGCTAGAATATGAGCAACCCAAATCTGCCTTGTTCAGACACATCGCAGGGAAGACGTCGTCTAATTGACCAGCTATGGACGTACCTTCAATGACGTTTTGATAAAACGACCTGAGATTAAGGTGCGTTCTGTACGGCGTGGAAGCTTAATACGGATGAGATAAGGTCTCGGTTCAACCCTTGCGGAATAGGGTGGAAGGCAATCACGCAAGATGTAACGACAAACACTTTTATGGGCTGATAATGAAGGGGCTGAATTTGACCAGGGAGCGTCGCAATCTTCGACCCATAAGCGAAAGAGTCTAGAGGGATGAGTAAATCCAGGTCCTCGAGACACTTGCGGCTCGCGAGAGGACTCGAACTTTGGATATTCAATGCTTTATCATCAGCCCCTCTCGGGAGGAAACTCACCTTAATATTTGAAAAGGAAAAAGTTACATGATGCTCACTGGAAATTAGAGGAGAGGCCAAGTGAGAAATGACGAGAGCCACAATGCATTTCAGAACAAGATGCACAGATTTTTAATTATTACATTATTTGACCTATATTATTATTATTATTATTATTATTATTATTATTATTATTATTATTTTTCAATCTAAATTAACAGAACCAATACGAGCAGGCTACATATTCCTGGTATTTTGAAGCTGAAGGGTGGACTCTGCTACTCTTCTGCAAAATCATGTATACAGCAGGTTGATTTGTTATTTTATTTCGAAATTTTGAATATAAAGTGTCACATACAGCTAGAAGGCACCCTTAACTATCTCGGCATCTGTAAATGGATTAATTTCTGCTACGTAGTACGACGCTTTTGCCGTCAGTTTCTTTTTATGCACATAACTTTCTGTTCAGGTATTACGGAATTTTTTTAAATTATCAGTTTTTCTATCCTTCATTCTGAATGTTTTGGATATCTGTTATCAACATTTGATTGCATGCTGTTGTAATGGACATTAAGATAAACACGTTTATAATCCGTTATTACATGAAGACATACTGTAATATGAGCGTCTATTGTTATGTTTTATTTAACGACGCTCGCAACTGCAAAGGTTATATCAGCGTCGCCGGATGTGCCGGAATTTTGTCCCGCAGGAGTTCTTTTATTTTGCCAGTAAATCTACTGACATGAGCCTGTCGCATTTAAGCACACTTAAATGCCATCGACTTGGCCCGGGACCGAACCATAGTAAATTATTTCAACCTTGGGCATAGAAGGCCAGCGCTATACCAACTCGCCAACCAGGTCGACATGAGCGTCTATTATCAGCCAGTACATCTCACTTGACGATATGTGTCAGAGGAAGAACAATTGTTTGTATGCATCTGAAGTCTGACTAGTGTAATAAATTGGGACAATTCATCCTGCCTGTGGTTTCTCCGTAAGGCGCTAAGACAAAAATGTTGGAATGAGCCACGGATCTACACCCTCGTCACCCAAAAGTTTTCAAATTAAAAGCCTTCGATACGGAACCTTGGGTTGCGGTACTCAGCACTCGAATGCCGAGTCTGAGGACTCTCCTCTGCTGTCCCTCTCATTGTGCAGGCCTTTAACATCTTTCGGCATTTCTGTCCTGCTGCCGTCCCCCCGTCTTGTACTAGCTATTAAGTTACGTATATTTTCGGCTTTCACCTTCCAAATCCTCTAAAGTTCCTCAGTGAAAGGCGAAACCCAGAGTGAGACAAGTGGCCAACAGGTTTGGAGCTCACATATTCAATTTTTCTCAGTCCCAAACTCCTTGCAAAGACGCGTTTTCGCGTACCTTTTGAAATGTTTCTCCTCCTATTTACCCCACTCACTCACTCACTCACTCACTCACTCACTCACTCACTCTTTCTCTCACTCACTTTGACTCACTCTCACTCACTCACTCTCTCTTTCACTCTCTCTCACTCTCTCATTCACTCTCTCACTCAATGCTTTCACATCACTCACTCACTCTCTCACTCACTCATATCTCTCACTCACTCACTCTCTTTCTCTCACTCACTTACTCACTCTCACTCACTCTTGGAAATTCACTCTCACTCACTCACTCACTCACTCACAGAACAACTCACTCACTCACTCACTCTCTCTCACCTCTCACTTATTACTCACTCACCACCACTCACCACCACCCACTCACTCTCTCTCTCTCACTCTCTCACTTTCTCTCAAAATCTCTCACTCACTCATTAGTTTGTTCTTTCTTTTCTTTCCTTCGTTCCTTGGTTCGTTCGTTCTTTCGTTGTTCTCAAAGAAGCTTTTCCATAGCAATCTCGACATCAACTTTTCGCCTCATAACACTTTTGCTTTTAATTTTTGTGAGAGTATTAAGGAAAGCGAAATGATTTCCCAGAATTGTTAAAATGTAATATTTCCAGTGTCCCAAAGAAATCTTCCCTCGACTGTTCTATAATAAGCGATTCCCGGTACTGAACCTTTTGCGTCGGACCAACGCAGGTTTCGTGGTCGATCTCTGAAGTGGATCTTCTTAGGATTCCAAGAACTAAGTTGTGCTCGGCGTTATCCGCGGAGTCTGATGATGGGGTTGCATTTCCTTTCCCTTAGACTCGGCCAATTTGGTCCATAATCCCCTCGATTTGCCCTCTGCCATCCCTTCCTGGCAGAGTTACCTCGCCTACCAACTCCTGCAACTTAATCCGCCGTGATGAATTCTAGTCTCGGTTTTTTTATGGCTGTTGTTGTCTTCCTTCATATTCTTCTTGTTCTTCTTCACAGAAACGTAAAATCTGCTCTCAAGACATTTTTTTTTCTGGAAGTAAGATCTACACTACACTGAGATGCTAGGGCGATCCGTGTACAATGTGTACTCATATCTTCCTCTCATAATTTTATTGTGACAGTATTATAAGGTGACTTTATTATTACATACATACATACATACATACACACATATACATACATACATACATATGTATTAGGTGTTAAGAAAAACCTCAACAATTGCATTAATAACTGTGAACTTCACAGATACAGCACGAGATATTTTATTATTTTTCTGAATCAAATGTCAGACTCAGCAACTCAAAGATTTTTTTTTAGCTCGGTTGCAATTATGTTCAGTAAATTGTCACAACAGGTGAGCCTACATGTTGTACATTTTAACAGATGTAAATCCATCTTGTAACGTTGACTAATAGAAAACACCTTTAATTATATTAAGGAATTTTTTGACTCTTCAGTATTTTTCAGTAGTGTGTATGGTTAATTTTATTTTGAGTGTATTTGTTCTACTTTGTACTTATCTTTGCTGCTATAGTTTAAAGCTCTCTAAAGCACCACTTTCGGTACTCGTGTCATTAAATACAAAGGAATAAACGCAGACAAATAGAACCTCTTTCCTGTATTGTAGTAATGGGTATTCAGCACATTCTCAAGGGATAAGAACTCTTGTACGTGTAAAGTGATTCCCAAAGGTTTATCCAGTTCTGTTTAGTGTGGGATAAATTTTACTGGAATTATAATTATAATTATATTCCAGAAAAAATGACCCTCCTGAATCTTGTTTCATATTCAACACATTGCGCATGCGCAGTGTTCCAAAGCAGTAGCAGACACGAGATCGCCTTGGTAGTTGTCCAAATTCATTTTACGTCTATTGTTGTAACCTAAAAGGCATTTGAAAACATGCGATGAAAATTGATCTATTCGTAATAAGAGATTAATATTTATAAATTGTGCAGTAAAATAGAATTATGGTAAACGAAATTAACCTGCATAATTAATTTAAGAAAATGCTCTCTTCTCGACAGTTACCGAACCTTGAACTTGTAGTCTGCGAGCAAGCATGCTAGCATAGAACCATCAGAATGCTTGTCGTGCTGTATCGTGTTTGTTACACAGTCACTCTTAGGCATTAATTTGATCTTATTTTCAACAGTAATCTCACTAGAGATTTTGATTTATCTAGAGAAAATCAAAACTCGAGTGGGATTTAATTGACTATTACACGATTAGAAGAAAGTATATAAAGATTAGAAGTAACGAAGTACTCCAATACAATAAAATATTAATTGACTTACGAAAATACAACTGTCTTCAAATGTATTATTGTACAAGTATTACGCTAGATGCATGCTAGATGGCAGTAGTGTGTTATGATTAGCTGTTATCTTGCTATCAGTTGTGCCAAGTATGGAATCTTCATTGAACTCTGTAGACGATTACTAGCAATGCCTTCTCGATCTAGATCACGATGGCAGTGTTATTAGTCAAGAAGGCTTTGTTGATTCAGTTTCATTTTTATTAAAACAGTTGCATTCCACTTCAATTATCCGGATCCCAGTAATCAACGTCACTTGACAGATGATTTTCAATAAATCTTAATATTAAACAATCTCTGATACGTGACTATCCATAATATCATATAGCAGAAGCTATAACATAACCTAAATAATATATACAAGTGTTAGAAAAGTTTTAATTAACGACGATGACATAAAAAAATAAACATGAATAATTTTAAAAGGAATAATTATTGAATGTAGAATTTTCAAATTTGAATGTTTTAGTGGTTGGTGGTTCAGTTGATGTTATATTGGACGTGTGCGTAAAAGAAGTGGAACTCGTTGATGTAGGCCTACATGGTGTATTCTTCAACTTATTCAGGATTTCCGAATGGTGCTCTTCATTTATTTGTAAATAGGATTTCAGGGAAGATGCATAGCTACGACCAGTGATCTTTATTAATTCTTGTTCTTGAATGCCAATGCGAGTCATATTTGAAACTGCTGTGCATCGACTGGAGTGGTTTGTAATTTTGTGTGTGTTCATTTTTTTTTTTACGTCCAGACCAGCGCAGTTTGAAATGTTGGCAAACAAAGAAACAAATGACAGGGACGCAATAAAATTAAACAAATGCTAGGGACGCGATAAAATTAAACAAATGCTAGGGACGCGATAAAATTAAACAAATGCCAGGGACGCGATAAAATTAAACAAATGCTAGGGACGCGATAAAATTAAACAAATGCTAGGACAAAACTCGATAAAATTAAACAAATGCTAGGGACGCGATAAAATTAAACAAATGCTAAGGACGCGATAAAATTAAACAAATGCTAAGGACGCGATAAAATTAAACAAATGCTAGGGACGCGATAAAATTAAACAAATGCTAGGGACGCGATAAAATTAAACAAATGCTAAGGACGCGATAAAATTAAACAAATGCTAGGGACGCGATAAAATTAAACAAATGCTAGGGACGCGATAAAATTAAACAAATGCTAGGGACGCGATAAAATTAAACAAATGCTAAGGACGCGATAAAATTAAACAAATGCTAAGGACGCGATAAAATTAAACAAATGCTAGGGACGCGATAAAATTAAACAAATGCTAGGACGCGATAAAATTAAACAAATGCTAGGGACGCGATAAAATTAAACAAATGCTAGGGACGCGATAAAATTAAACAAATGCTAGGGACGCGATAAATTAAACAAATGCTAGGGACGCGATAAAATTAAACAAATGCTAAGGACGCGATAAAATTAAAGAAATGCTAGGACGCGATAAAATTAAACAAATGCTAGGGACGCGATAAAATTAAACAAATGCTAGGGACGCGATAAAATTGTGCAATAAGCAGCCATGATTGGTTGAAATACGTCCTTTCGTACCGTTTTATTGGTCAAAAGTACTATGGCGTAGTAAAAGTGTAATAGTCAGATTAATTTCGTACTTTTTGCATTAGTTGTGATTACCTTTCCATAACACTATTCAAATAATATTGGGTTGAAAATCTTTGTGGTGTGAACCGTCCTCTGTAAGCAGCTTCAAGAGTCGGGATGTTTCTTTGTTTCTGGGTCTAAACATATGCATGTTGGTTGTTCAACTTTCGGGAAATTGGGTTCGGGAAAACGTCCACTCAGGAAAATGACCATTCGGGATACTGGATTCAGAATGACTGCAGACTACGTGATTTTCACTGAGATGCCACGGACTTGTGCTTCGTGAAGGATATGCAGTTTTGGGAATGAAGGGAGTAGCTGTGAATTCCAGGTACATACGAGAGAAAAAACATTGACTGCAATAGGGCCTATGTGGAAATATGGAAAGAGATTAACAATTGGAATAATTTGTCACAGTTGAGTGTTAGGAAGTAATTATTTGTTACTTTATTTTAAAATACAATCAGCGCTGTTGTGTATTTTAGCGACACATGATCGACACCATGCATGAGTGATTTTTACAAATGTAATTTTACAAACACACATTTATTCATATTTATTAGCAAACTGGCAAGTATTCCACCACTGCATGTCCTAAGCAACATGTTTGGTATTGTTGTGAACTTTTATGATTTGTTTAGCTCAATTATGTTTTATAATCCTACTATCACTTCTGAAACCAAAGATTTTGTATCATATAAATGACAAAGAGTATTGATTATTCGACACGAATAGTTTACATTGTTCTGTTGGTCTTGAGTTCTTATCTTGAGGTTCCTCCATCCCCAGCAGTTAGCAAAGTCACGGAAATGTATGATAGACGCTACAGCACAACCTGTGGAAAGAGAAGAGTTTTTAATTTGATTTGCAGACTTCGTTGTGTATGGATACTGGACTAATTGAAGATCTAACACATACACAATCAACTCGCTTACTAGATATTTTGGAAACGATTAAAAATAAACATTGTCCTGCAACTAGTGAAGTAATTAATCAGTTCAATGCGCTCTGTTTTTGAAATATGAAACAAAATGCTTGGGTGGTAGATTTTGCATCACTGATGAACTCTGCAGAAATGCAGTGTGTTCTTACGATGTGTTATCTTACGAAAAATTCTAAACATTTCGTATAATGCAATAAGTTTGGTTGCCGAAATAGTGAGCTCCTAATTCACTCTTAGCATAGGTCCGAATGTAAAAACAAACAAATTGTATCCATCCGCCCGTAACCAGATCTGCACACAGCAGGTCAAAAGTGAGTAATGATACAAATTGCTAAGGTTGCACTCCTCTATGAGTACAATGTCCTGAGATCACTGGCACTTGGTTCATGTTTGTGTTAGGGCATACTCTGAGAGTGGACGGAGTTGTTGAGAATGACTTAGAAAGACACAGGTAGAAGTATTTCACGGTGACTGTATAATATAATTAGCCTTAGTAAATACATTAATGCAATTTGTAATTGTTTTCAATATCAGTTTCTTTATAGTTCATATGGAGTCATTATTACAAAAACAACCTATAAAATTTTGCCATTTTTGTGAGAACAATAAAAATAAATTGAGAACAACACATGTCAGCTAAACAGCAATACAACTGGTATTATATTCCTGTGTAATGCATTGTTTTTAGTCTATAAACATTTTATGTTATTCAAATGTGTCCTTATATTATATTAAAAATGGCTAGGGCTGTTTTTGTAATAATGTCTCATATGGAATAGCTACCTTATATATATTTTTTTGGAATTTATTATGATAAAATATGAGCGTTTGATCCAGGCAACATTCGTGTTTGATAAGTCAAAATCGTTTAATATGAGGTTTAAATTGTATTTAAATAATTAAAATACATCATTTTGTAGCAGTTAATATTTGGTGCAATCCACAATTACTTTAATATGTTTAAATAAATTGAATATTAATTGCAACCATTTGTTTAATTTGACAGAATGTTTACTTTTAACCCTCATTACCCATTTATGACTTACACCACTTGCTATATGTTTCATTTACTGAATAAAATGAGGTAGAGGAATGCAATAAATAATAGGAATCAGAACATTAGCATCCATATTATACATGAGCAATGCACTGTTCTCTGTATATGTTTAATAGTTTTAAGTTATTCTGTTCTGCTATATTGTGCATTATAATATATCATTTGTGCCAGTCTGTTACTTTTTTTACAGAAATACAGCGATGATGTTTTAGAAATTAAATGTTACAAAAATTGCTTAGTTACAAAATAGTCATTATCAAAATTTTGTATAAATAAAAGTATGTTTATGAAACGAAATTATTTTTCAAGAGCGTCTTTTGTTATAGTAAAGTTTCATACGAATATTATGCTCGGACATATTTCGATTTATTTATTCATAAGTATTCATGTTTTATCTAATAGGAGCGGAAATGATTTTGAATGCCTACCATAAAATCTGAGATGTTCTCAGACGCGAAAGTTAATTTATATTTTTTCATATAAACGAATTCAGCCATTATCCTTGATATAACCTAGAGAGAAAATAAACATTTACCTTGATATAACCGATTTTTGGTTTCAGGATTGAAAATTCGAGATGACAAACTGAATTTTTTGGAAAATTTACAATTAACGCTAATTATTATAGTAACAGAACATAACCTTCTAGACAGTATTGGATTTAGCCTCCGTGACGTTTCATTCTGTTGTCTTTTTATTGCATATCCGAGAATAATGGAAAACCTGAACTTTAATGAATAGGTGTACTTAATGACATGCATTAAAGGAATACTAACTAACATGTTTTATAATTAAATGTCTACATTTCGGCATGGTCGAGCATAAAGCATATTTTAATGCGTATCTCCAGTATTCGAGAATACACTGTACCTTGTATTAAACTCCGTACACCTTCACAAAGAAGTGGAAGCCCCGGCTGTTCTGGGACTTTATCTTGATGGTCACTTTCTTCTGGCCCAGTCCGCCGTCAGTGATCTCCGCGTAGCCCCCGGTGCCGTCATCCCAGCCGTCGACGGCCTCGATACAGGTGACGGTCGCCCTCCCGAGTACTTGACGGTGTCGGACACCTTCTGTAGGAACCTCGAGGTCTTGGCGACGGAGCTGTCCACCAGGATGCGATCCCCCGGCCTTCTGTTGCACTGGATCAGGCTGTGGCGCTGCCCTGCACACAGCGACGCCAGCAGCAGCACCAGCACCAGTGACGTCACCGACTTGGACATGGCGAGAGATCGACTGGAGTCTGTCCTTGGCGAGCCGACATTTTATACTGTCGGTGACTGAGGAGGAAGGGATGTAAATAGATTACGTACGACAACACGTCCAATATTTGTACTGCAGTAAGCGGAAACTTTAGGTCTCCTTCTGTTCAACTTTGCTTTAATTTCCATACGCATTGTTACTCATGTTTCCTGGATACCGGGATGCTTATCTGAGCGATGTTTGTAATAATCAACAACGAAAGCCAAGAAGGTCACATTCTTTCCGCCCGTCTTTTCCTGAGTAACGGACAGATCCTGATTTTTGGTGAGATACCACGCAGGAAGCCTGCTCACCGCACGAGAAAACATTTTAGTTTGTTGAGAGTAACGGAAAACCAATCAAGATATACCGCAGGTAACCACAGAACAAACAAGGAAATTGCAGAAAAGGGGAGAGACTTATCAAACGACAATTCCTTGGTTTAAAAATGGGAATTATTCACCAAGTTAGAATATAATGGCCAAATTAAGAGCCAAATATTTGAATGAAATGCTTGTAATGCTATGGGTTGTGGATGGGCTACACTATTGGATCAACACGAGACGCTGGATTTATAACTAACCGATCTCTGAATAATTTCAAGGGGAAAAATTGTTCCGGGGCCGTGTATCGATCCCGGGACCTCTGGTTGAATGTACCAGCGCTCTGCCAACTGAGCTACCCGGGAACTCCACCCGACACCGTCTCAACTTTTCGCTTTATATCCACACAACTCGCGTGGGCTGACGAAACGCCAGAGACCCACATCGAGTGCACACAAACTCTGTGTGACTTGAAATTGTGGTTTTCTGTTAACGTACACAGTGACGTATATATTATGCAAATCTAATCTTTACAGGAAGCTTTACCTGAAAGATTAGATTTGCATAACCAATCTCTGTCTAGAGGACATGAATGTGGACAGCTCATGCCAAATGTCAAGATGTCGGTAACAAACCGAGGGAAATGGAGTTTGGAAACGGCATATTTCTTAAAAATAAATCAGCAATAACACTGTTACGCCGCGCCGCGAAAGGTTTCCAGGTCAGTGTTACCAATTCAAAATTTCAAAATTCGCCATAATCTTGTTCAAAAGTAGTAGGTTGGCCAGGAAGATCGCCAGATTTTAAATTCACTCTTAGTTTTTATATGCTGATGCTTCTAATACAGGATCCGGAGGAAGGGTCTCCCTTTTGAAACTGAAATAAAAGAGCAACATGAAATCTTATACAAATTTTATTTTGCCACCATAATGAGCAATATTTGCCATTTTGTTTCACTTTGCTTTTAAAATTATATCGTTCAAATGATTGCTCGCACGAGCAAAACAGTCCTGAAGCAATGGTGTGGGCCAACGTTAAGGGTTTCAGCCTTCAAGTATTCCCAAAAAAAGAAATCACATGGGGATAGATCTGATGAGCGAGACTGCTATGTGATGTTACCATGTAATGAGATATGTCGCCCTGAAAACATTTCGCCCAGAACTTCCCCAGATAATCTAAACGTGTGCGCTTTCGCTCCATCTTGTTGGAACCCTAGAGGTGCATTTCCAAGTGCGTTGATTCTAGGCTCCAGGAAGTTGCCTAGTCGTAACAGTGACCTGTGTCCTTCTTCTTCAAAGAAGTATGGCCCCATTACTCCAAATTCTGCAATAGCACACCACACGGTAACACGTTCATTGTGGAGAGTCGCTCGTTGTATTTATTTACATGCATGGTATTCGTACATTGCTACACAGCTAGAATATGGAACATGTCAAAAATACTACTATAAATATTAATCATAGTCACAATCTAGTTGAAATATATACAGAAGAGTTTTACAATATTGTCTACTAGTACAGGAACATCATTTTATTTTTACTAACATTTTTAATATTAACCTGGCTATACCTTTAGAGGACCGGAAACACAGTTTGCTATCCCCTTCCACGACTGTAGTTCGATGATACTGGCATAAAACACAAACAAATCACTCTACTACGTATAGGAAGGAAGAAAAGTAGTTCATCCATTTACATAAACTAGGAAATATAGCGATTTTGAGTTTGATAATTTTCATTAGGTTTTTCTTTAATCAAAGTACAGTACTGTATTAAGAATAAGTGTTTTTACTCACGAACTGAGTTATCCATGCGAACGTATTCATTATGCAGTGTAGCCTATATTATACTGTCTACAGCACATTAGCGTACAATATAGAGAAAGAAGTTAAATTAAAAAAATAATCATAATATGAATATTTAAACACATTTTTTAAAATGGTGGCCGTTCATTTCGATACAGGCTTCACTTCTTTTGTGCATATTATCGCACTATAGACTATTGCATCTAATCCCAATTACCAGTTTCGTCCTTCGTACTAGTAACTCATGTTGAAATAATTCTGTATCTACTCTATAAAAGAGTACCTTACGTACTGTAAATTCAATCTTCACTTCTGCCCGACCCGCACAGATAAAATTACTCAGACATGCTATCTACTGTCCGTGCAAGTGGTTATGGCGCAGGATCGTAGAAAGAAGGGAAATCAATTGACAGTTTAATTACTTAACGAGGCCCTTTTATTTAAGTTATTTTAAACAGTTGTATAATATTACGTAAACGTCCAATTCCTAACAGAAATTAATGTTTTTTTTTTTAAAGAGCTAAGACAGCCCAGCTTTTACAGAGGGGAGAGCAGACGCAGGTGAGGGAAATTGTGGATGCGATGTAGGTAAACGGACAGTATCTGTGCGAAAATATGATTCAATATTCAAAGCTCTTTCGTCACTGGAAAACGCGAACATATTTCTGGAACGTACTATACTCACTCAGTTCTGTTTACTATATGGGGTCTTGGATCTGTGAGTATTGAAAGCTGTTTCGTCACTGGAAAATGCGAACATATTTCTGGAACGTACTATACTCACTAACTCAGCGCTGTTTACTATATGCAGCCTTGATTCTGTCTGGAGGACAGTTGGAACTTCATTAGTAGGAGGGGTGGGAGTGAAGTACATTCAAAAACTCAGGTACAATAAAAATTGAAGTAAAAATAAAATGATGTCCCTGTACAACACAAAGTTTAAGTCTCAATACTTAATACAAGACAGAATTATTCATGAAGCGTTGTTGAATGTCATGAATTCACCTACAGAATAGAAGGCGTGAGAAATTAGGTACTTCTTTAATTTGGTTCTAAATAATCTTATGTTTTGGGTTTGATTTTTTATATCCATAGGGAGGGTATTAAATCTTTTACTGCCATATGACGCACTCCTTTTGATAGCACTATAGACTTGCCGATGGAGTATGAAAGTCATTTTCGACGCGTATTTATGCTATGAACTGTTGAATTAGTTACAAAGTTTTCATGATTACATACGAGGAAGATTATTAATGAAAAAACATACTGACAAGCCATGTAGTTTTTTAAATGGTCCTACACGATTCCCTAAATTTGACACCCACTATTATTCCCATTAATGGAATTTTCGAGGATTTTGCGGGACCCAGTAACGAAAATTTTGCTTGTTGACGCTGCACGACAAATGGAATCAGCTTCGTCACTGAGAAGAACGGAGTGGACTGGCCTGTCGCGTTCATTGAGGGGACACTCAACTTAAAAATTGCAGAAAAAGTGTCATAGAAATGAAAAATTAAATTTCTACACTAATTTATGTGACAGAACTAAATCAATACGCAGAATTCTTCTCCTATTCATTGAGAAGTCACATTCAAATGCACAAAGCCAAAAAATAAAAATGATAATTAAAAGTGATATTTCAATTAATGATTGATTAAAAATTGAAAAAATTTTTTATTTTGAAAAGTATTGGATCTAATGAGCTGAGATTTTGCATGTTACTTTCCATGTGTATATTAAAATTTTTCTCCAAATTTGAAAAATATTGGTCAAATAGGAAAAAAGTTCCAAAATATAGTTGAGTGTCCCCTTAAGCTTATTACACGGGTGGAACTTGAGATCTGCGTGTAATATCCTCCTCAACTCCGATCAGATAGTCCCAAGGCGAGAGCGTGTTTAGTGGCTGAACGTCGTGGAGATCTGCTCTCTGCTGCGATATTCTAGGGTTCCGAACGCTGCCATGTCTGTCGGGCGATTTCCTTTTTAAAGCTGAAGACGTCTGTCTGACATTTCTTACCCCTAATAAGTATAGGGCAGCTAAATTTGTTAAAGGTAAAAGAGAAGATGGAAACGATACGATAAAAGAACTTAAATGGGAAACTTTGGAAAACAGACGTAGGAAAACTAGAATAACATCATTGTATAGAGCACATCTAGGTCAGAAAGCATGGGTAGACATAACGGCTCGGTTAGTAAAGCCAACGTACTATGGTAGGAACGATCATGATTTTAAAATGAAATGTAGGAAACAGAAAACGGATGTAGGTAAATTCTCATTTTTAAATAGAACTATAAATGATTGGAATAACCTACCTGCAGCAGTCTTTGAGGGCTGTCCTTCCTTAAGGAGATTCAAGAATAACTTAAAAAGTTGTGTATAAAGTGCAAATTAAAATTAAGGTGACATTCAACATTTAATTTTTTAAGGTGACATGTATTTATCTAGCCTGACGAGTTACTTCCTTGGTTTTAATTGTAAATTATTTAAAAATAGCGTGTAAGAGGGTCTTAAACTAGAAATGTTTAGTTTAAATGTAGTTCTGTTTATAAGTATGCATAAGGATGTAATTATTTGACTTATTTGAACTGTTGTATCAGTGAAGGAGGTGAGTCAGTGAAGTTATGGTTTTACAGTGCAGTGCACAGTTCCGATCAGTGATAATTTATAGCGTCAATGAAATGTGTTCTATAGTGTCAGTGAAATGCGTCATAGTGCCACTACAGTGAGTGAGATGAGAGTAAAGTGAAAGACTATTGAAACTTATGTAGGGCCTATCCATAATTATGTAGGTTGTATTGTAAAATTAGGTATTTTATTTATGTTCTATTATTATTTTGTTAAATGGTATTGTGTATTCTTATTGTATTGTGTATAAAATTGTATATGTATTGTAAAATTGTATTGTGTATTGTAAATTTTATTGTGTATTGTTTATATTGTGTATACCACTGCCACTGGTGCTTGCCCACTTGCAGTGTAAATACATACATACATACATACATACATACATACATACATACATACATACATACATAATATGGCTTGCTTATCAGCAACTCTTCCGTGTCGGAAATGCCTACGAAATAATCGCTGCGCCGCAGTCACAGAGTCACAACTTCTGAAATAAAATTCAGTCACAAATGAACGGTGATCATTCCACGCTATAATGGAAAATGTATCCATTTGTTGATTATGCCTTTCTATGACAACTGGAATGGCAAGCTTGTGCTGATCAAAGCTATTAAGACGAGAAAACGGCGGGTGACTCTGGCGAGCGCGCAACCATTTCTACATTATAGAACAGTACTAACAATAAATGTTCAATAATTTTGACTTACTATGCTCACAATCGTTGCTGAATATGACCCCCATTTGCCGCCAGACACAACTGACATCTTTTGATAAACGAATGAACAACATTGAGGGGCATGTTCTAATCTTTCACCAATCTCAGCTAATTTTTCTTCTACGTTTTCTGTTTGATTTTCGATTGTTCACTGATCCTGCTTCTTTACATCTTTTAGCGAGTTTTCTAATTGTTTCGGCAGAAGGCACAGGTCTGTTTGGAAACTTTATTCGAAATTTACGTCCAATTTTTGCACACGACCTTCTGCCTTTTACGTACGTATTGTACATAGGCCTATACCAGCCGTGGCGAAAAGGCCATGGTACGCCGAGCCACTGCGTAAGCTGCAACGTGCACAGCACCTATGGAGGGAGGCGGACAACCGAAGGGGAAGTTGTTTAGGAGGTGTAACGAAGAAAGAAATGAACAAGAAAACATAGAACACATTATCACAACCTAAAATTAATTGTCTTCAGAATGTCTCTGCGACAAAGTTTCAAAATCAGGAATTATGTCACTTACTGCCAATCGTAGTTGATCACTAAGGTATTTGTCTGTCAGTCGTGATCTAAATTTGGTTTTTACTATTTTCATTGTTGAAAATAATTTTTCACAAACGTAAGTTACAGCGAACATGGCTTCAACAGAGCAAGCGGAAGAACGAAGCTTCAAATATTGATTTTTTCCAAAGATTTGAAAAGTTCAATATCTGTCGAGTCCTTACATCTAGCTTTCATTTAACGTCACATTGTAAATCTGTGAGTTTACATTGAAAATCTAACCGCATTATTCGTACATCTGCTGTAAAAGAATCGACGTACAGAGATGATAATGATAATAATAATAATAATAATAATAATAATAATAACACTTAACCTTTTAATGTTTAATCAGTAACATGTAGTAACTCATAATGCCGTTTTATGTTATACAACC
Source organism: Periplaneta americana (assembly GCA_025594305.2). NCBI lineage: Eukaryota > Metazoa > Arthropoda > Insecta > Blattodea > Blattidae > Periplaneta > Periplaneta americana. The sequence goes on along the minus strand of JAJSOF020000005.1, from coordinate 180,161,976 downwards.
GTTTTCCTAGTAATATTTGTGAACAAATCATACATTTAATATTTTCATCATATTGTAAGCAAAACAATGCATCCTCCCATCCTACTTGAAACTTTCGTTTTTTATAGAGGTGCATGGTTTCGAGAGAGACATTGCGACGATACGCCACTCGCAGGTCCGAGACAAATACAAATAGAACGGAGTTTGACTCCAGTGAGTAAGAGGGTGGGGGTTGTAGGTAGGAAGCGAGAGAAAAGCACTGCGAGCCACAATGTGCTCGTGAGTCGCATTTTCGCCGCGGCTGGTCTATACACACGTTCACACAATGAAAATTTGTTGGTAGGCATTATCTAAATACACAATAATCACTAAACTTTATACACTTGAAGAATCAAGACTTTTGTAACACGGCTTGTGACTACAGCGAATGCCATATGGCGACTGATGATCTACTAAGCCGCATCTCCAACAGCCCGCGCATCGCAGATCGCGCGCGGAGCGGACCGCCAGTAACCCGCCGTTTTCTCGCCTCACATCATAAAAATGTCTCTGTATATCCTCAAGTATCAGCTACCGATACAACCCGCGCAGAGGCCAATTCAAATCGGGGAGATCATTCTGCCGGACCCAGCATTTATTTTGTCAGCGATAGTATAATTTGAAAATACATTTTCGTACACAGTAGGCAATAACTGGGCAATTAATTACAATTCGCTAAATGTTTACATTAGGTCTTATCATAAATACAGCTATACCTTATTTTATTTCAAGGAGTGCAGTTCGGTGGATTGAATAGCTTGAATAATACACGTCAATCATAACTAGCTCCGCGAGTCAAAGCAGTTCAATCTACAGGGAGCAGTCTGCGGTACTGTGTTCGCTTCTGTTTATTCGTGTGCCTGTCTGTATAAGTCGGTGGACAGTAGGAATAGTACTAATGTACAAAATACCACTTAGATGTAACAACAGTAATAACAAAGTATTTATTGAATTGCAGCTTATATGCAATAAGTAAAACGCATGTACGTAGTTTACATTTAATTAAGCGTTGGAATTAACAGTTGAAAAAGAAACTTAAAACTCAACAAAGGCTTAAAATAAAACAAATTATATTGAATGCGTGCTTTAGAGTGTCTGCACATTACAATGAATGACTGTAAACATTTTAAGCGTTTCAAATTAAAAAAAATTTTCTTTGTTTCTGATAACATACATTTTCTTCTTTCCTAATGAAGTGCTCGCTACCAAATTCATTGATCTCCAACCGCCCAACTTTGTTTTGTTTCCGCATGTTCACTGAACAGCAGACCTGAACTGTGCACACATGGCTGGATGCCGACGGGCTGTACTCCACACATGCCTGCACTGCTTCTGATTGCATAGGACTGTTACTCATGTTATTAAGGTAAACTAATACACGACCCGTCCAAAACGACCTCTGTTATTCAGGTAAACCAACAAAAGAACTCTCTAAAACGACCTCTGTTATTCAGGTAAACCAACAGAAGAACCTCTAAAACGACCTCTGTTATTGAGGTGAACCAACAGAAGAACTCTAAAACGACTTCTGTTATTGAGGTAAACCAACAGAAGAACCCTCTAAAACGACCTCTCTTATTCAGGTGAACCAACAGAAGAACCCTCTAAAACGACCTCTGTTATTCAGGTGAACCAACAGAAGAACCCTCTAAAACGACTTCTGTTATTGAGGTGAACCAACAGAAGAACCCTCTAAAACGACCTCTGTTATTCAGGTGAACCAACAGAAGAACCCTCTAAAACGACTTCTGTTATTGAGGTGAACCAACAGAAGAACTCTCTAAAACGACCTCTGTTATTCAGGTGAACCAACAGAAGAACCCTCTAAAACGACTTCTGTTATTGAGGTGAACCAACAGAAGAACCCTCTAAAACGATCTCTGTTATTCAGGTGAACCAACAGAAGAACCCTCTAAAACGACCTCTGTTATTCTGGTAAACCAACAGAAGAACCCTCTAAAACGACCTCTTATTGAGGTCAACCAACAGAAGAACCCTCTAAAACGACTTCTGTTATTGAGGTAAACCAAAGAAGAACCCTCTAAAACGACCTCTGTTATTCAGGTAAACCAACAGAAGAACACTCTAAAACGACTTCTGTTATTGAGGTAAACCAACAGAAGAAGCCTCTAACGCGACCTCTGTTATTCAGGTGAACCAACAGAAGAACCCTCTAAAACGATCTCTGTTATTCAGGTGAACCAACAGAAGAACCCTCTAAAACGACCTCTGTTATTGAGGTGAACCAACAGAAGAACCCTCTAAAAGACCTCTGTTATTCAGGTGAACCAAAGAAGAACTCTCTAAAACGACCTCTGTTATTCAGGTGAACCAACAGAAAAACCCTCTAAAACGACTTCTGTTATTGAGGTGAACCAACAGAAGAACTCTCTAAAACGACCTCTGTTATTGAGGTAAACGAACAGAAGAACCCTCTAAAACGACCTCTCTTATTCAGGTGAACCAACAGAAGAACCCTCTAAAACGACCTCTGTTATTCAGGTGAACCAACAGAAGAACCCTCTAAAAGACCTCTGTTATTCAGGTGAACCAACAGAAGAACCCTCTAAAACGACCTCTGTTATTCAGGTGAACCAACAGAAGAACCCTCTAAAACAACTTCTGTTATTGAGGTGAACCAACAGAAGAACCCTCTAAAAGACCTCTGTTATTCAGGTGAACCAACAGAAGAACCCTCTAAATCGACCTCTGTTATTCAGGTGAAGCAACAGAAGAACCCTCTAAAATGACCTCTGTTATTGAGTTAATTAAATACACGATACGTCACTAACTAGATAGCTCTGTTATCCAGGTTAACCAAGATGCGATCCTTTAAACTGACTGCACCGAGAGACCTAAGCTTTGTACATCAGTAGTGAGGACAGACCGATTAGGTCGACAAGAATCGAATGAGGAGGAAAGGCACTGCTGTTGTCACATTTTAGTCTTTATTGTCGATGGGCATGACACTGAATAGTTAATACACTCCTGAGGAGGAATATTGGTCAGTACGCAAATCTGTTTACAGCTTAGAGTTACTTGCTTAGTTATTCGTCTTCTTCTCTTCTCCCATAGAGTTTAGGTGATTTCCTCTGTTCCAGTCAACAAGGTCGAGCCATCTTTTCCTTGTCTACCAATATTTCTTCTTCCCTTTGGATTATATGACAGTATTTGTTTGGGGATTCTTCCTTCAGGCATTCTTTCTATATGACTTAACCACTTGTTTCTGTATTGTTCTCTTTTGTCATTTGGTGGTGTAACCTGTAGTTCATTTCTAATTCTGCCTTGTCGTGTACATCCTTTCAGGTCCACATGCCGAAGCAGAGGTGGACGATCATCCAACCAGAGACAGTGTGTCCAAGGTATTAAAAAACTATAAACCAATAGAAAGAAGACGATGAGGATGATCTGTGAAAAAACTACAGGACTGAAACCTGAAATGAGGCCGGAACAGCCAATAAATGGTCTAATTCCATGACAGATGATGATGATGATGATGATGAATTATTTTAACTGTTTAATATCACGGGTCCAGTATTTTATGTACTCGTAAGCAAACTGCCTCCCAAAGGAGGTAGTCTCATAGGACTCCGTATACTTACAAAATGTCGTGCAGGTATCATTGATACAACAAAATTGCAGCTAGATAACTGCAAATGTAATGTTTTGTGATAATTAGGAAATAACTTTTTGTGCCTCGAACCTGTTGTCTCCATGTGTAGTAATGCTGCCTACCAGATTTTTTAATAAATTATTTAGTTTAAGAAACCATAATGGATCTCTAAGCTTACTTGTTGAGTAACTCACTGAAGTAGACAACTCTAATATCGAGCGACCTAGGCAAAGTGTTAGACCTGCGATATGTTACACAAATAATTATATATTTGTTACATAGTCCACTTTTGTTGTGCACTGTTTACACTTTTCGTGAGGAAGTACATTTCGTTGGTTAGACCTGTCTATATTTCAAAGCATCCTGAGGATCGAGATACGAACGGCGATATCTGTCTTCCTGTGAGGAAAACCATGGTCAGGGTTTTCCTGAACGGTAATATGATCTGACCGCTTCCAAAACTAGTCTGTGAACACAAACTTTTTTCCAAACAAGAACATACGTCTTACTTACAGCAAGAACAAAACACACTAAATTTTCGTTTCATTTTTAAGAATTTAAAAACATGAAACTACACTGCTAGTGCAAATTTAAGAACCCCAGTTCATTATATTAACGATCTGCAATCATTCTTTTGTTCCTAATTATTTTAATTTGAAACTTTTTGAGAGAATATATCTGTTTAAAAGTCACAATAGGAAAAACAAAAATGGAAAGAATGAGGAACAGTAATTTTTTTATTTTATTAAAAACAAACCGTACCCGTGCGCTCCGCTGCACCCGTTAGAAATAAATATAAAGTAATTACATAATTAAACTAGGACGTTTGAGCCAGGGAACATTCGTGTTTGATAGAAGGATAAATCGTTTAATATGTTACTTAATTTAAATTGTATTTAAATAATTAAAATGCGATCATTTTGGTCCAGAAAGCACTCATTTGGTGCAATGACAATTCCTTTAACATGTTTCTTAATTGTTATTACATGCAACCATAGTTTAATGAATATTGACATCATTTAGATTTAATGTGTATACTTTAGCTAAAGTAGGACGGGAGGATATTTTTAGACCAACTATTGGAAAAGAGAGCCTACACGCAATTAGTAATGACAATGGAGTTTAACAACTTTGCCACATCGAAAATTTAATTGTCAAAAGTACAACATTCCCCCATAAGGATATACATAAATATACTTGGCTTCTCCAGATGGATTGACACACAACCAAATAGATCACATCTTGATAGATAAACGGAGACATACTAGTATAGTAGATATTCGAACTTTCAGGGGTGCAGACTGTAATTCTGACCATTATTTGGTGATTGGAGAATTAAGAGAAAGATTATCAGTAGCCAAGCGAGTACAGCAGCAAGTTAATATTACTAAATTCAATATTTTGAAATTAAAGGACGAGGAAGCTAAGCAAAATTATCAGGTCGAAATTTCGAATAGGTTTGCCACTTTAGAAAGTTCCGACGAAGTTGAGAAAGAATTAGATGTTAATAGCGTGTGGAAATATCAGAGATAGTATCAAAATTGCAGCTGAGCAGAGCATAGGTTATTATGAAACTAAGAAAAAGAAACCGTGGTTTGATGAAGATTGTTGCATGGTAGTAGAAAGAAGGAAACAGGCAAAATTGAAATTCTTACAGGATCCAGTTGAGGAGAAGAGAGATAATTATTTCAATGAAAGACGGGAAGCAAGTCATTTAGGAATAAAAAGAGAGGTTTTAAGGAAAAACTGAATGAGTTAGAAACAAATAGTAAAAATAAAAACATTCGAGATTTATATAAGGGTATAAAGGAATTTAAGAACGGATATCAGCCAAGGGTAAAACGTGATCAAGGATGAGAATGGTGACTTGCATTGCAGACTATCAATCCTAAACAGATGGAAAAATTTTTGCGCAACTACTAAAACTGTACATAGGCCAAATAGAAATGATCGGGACGAAATTGAAATACAAACTGCTGAGCCATTTATACCCGAACCCACACTTTCAGAAGTCAAAATTGCGATAGAAAATCTGAAAAAGTACAAGTCTCCAGGTATCGATCAAATTCCAGCAGAATTAATACAAGAGGGTGGAAGTGCATTATATAGCGAAATTTATAAACTTGTACTTGCTATTTGGGAAAAGGAAATTGTACCAGAACAATGGAAGGAGTCCATAATTGTACCTATTTTTAAAAAGGGGACAAAACCAACTGTGGTAACTTTCGAGGAATATCACTTTTGTTGACGTCGTACAAAATTTTGTCCAATATTCTTTTGAGAAGATTAACTCCGTACGTAGATGAAATTATTGGGGATCATCAGTGCGGTTTTCGGCGTAATAGATCGACTATTGATCAGATTTTTGTATTCGACAGATAATGGAGAAAAATGGGAGTATAAGGGTAAACATCAGTTATTCATAGATTTCAAAAAGGCATTTGACTCGTTAAGAGGGAAGTATTATATTCTTATTGAATTTGGTATTCCCAAGAAACTAGTTCGATTAATTAAAATGTGTCTCAGTGAAACATACAGCAGAGTCCGTATAGGTCATTTCTATCTGATGCTTTTCCAATTCACTGCGGGCTGAAGCAGGGAGATGCATGCACTATCACCTTTACTTTTTAACTTTAATATGCCATTAGGAAAGTTCAGGATAACAGGCAGGGTTTGGAATTGAACGGGTTACATTTCTTGTCTATGCGGATGACGTGAATATGTTAGGAGAAAATACACAAACGATTAGGGAAAACAGAAATTTTACTTGAAGCAAGTAGAGCGATCGGTTTGGAAGTAAATCCCGAAAAGACAAAGTATATGATTATGTCTCGTGACCAGAATATTGTACTAAATGGAAATATAAAAATTGGAGATTTATCCTTCGAAGAGGTGGAAAAATTCAAATATCTTGGAGCAACAGTAACAAATTAAATGACACTTCTTAATTAAACGCAGAATAAATATGGGAAATGCGTGTTATTATTCGGATTGAGAAGCTCTTATCATCCAGTCTGCTGTCCAAAAAATCTGAAAGTTAGAATTTATAAAACAGTTATATTACCGGTTGTTCTGTATGGTTGTGAAACTTGGACTATCACTTGAGAGAGGAACATTTCAGGGTGTTTGAGAATAAGGTGCTTAGGAAAATATTTGGGGCTAAGGGATGAAGTTACAGGAGAATGGAGAAAGTTACACAACACAGAACTGCACGCATTGTATTCTTCACCTGACATAATTAGGAACATTAAATCCAGACGTTTAAGATGGGCAGGGCATGTAAAACGTATGGGCGAATCCAGAAATGCATATAGAGTGTTAGTTGGGAGACCGGAGGGAAAAAGACCTTTTCCGAGACGTTGGGAGGATAATATTAAAATGGATTTCAGGGAGGTGGGGTATGATGATAGAGACTGGATTAATCTTGCACAGGATAGGGACCGCTGGCGGGCTTATGAGGGCGGCAATGAACCTTCGGGTTCCTTAAAAGCCATTTGTAAGTAAGTAAGTAACTTTATTTTACTTGCTATATTTTCCATTGAATTATGGTAATAACTTAATTTTAACCCTTGTTTTTATACGTATTCAGTAAATGGCGCTTGGCCCACTATGGTTCTGAACCCTTCAAATAACTTAAATTATATTATATTATATTACATATTATATTATATTATAATATTATATTATAATATTATATTATATTACATTAATTACATTACATTATTATGTTACTGTAATAACATTATAGCATTATGTCCATGTAGAGAAACTACACTTTCCAATGGTGAAATAATAATTAATTATACAAATTTGTTAATTTAGCTTCCGATATTACTTCATACAAACACAGAAACATTCTCTGTAGGCTATCTTTCATAGCTTTCGATTGTTGTTGTCCAAGGCCCCTTATAGACCAAGTCATTTGTTTTTTTATTTCGTTACACGGCCTTAGATGGCAGTTATGTAATTTTAAAACTCATTTATCTCATTAAATATCAGTCCTATCAAAATTTTTCAAGGAATAAAACTTATCGCAAATGATTTTTAAAGAAACGTTTGTTATGTAATATTTTTCAGAAAAATCAATAATAAGCGAGATATTTCGATTTATTTAATTCAGCCTCCTTATAAACCCCCTTTTAAATAATGCATTTTAAATGCCATATAGCCTAAAATCTAAGTTACAACGAACTTAATTTATATTCCAATTTTCATCGAAATCGGTTCAGCCATTATCGCGTGAAAAGGTAACAAACAAACATACAGACAGATAGACATACATACAAACAAAAATTAAAAAAAAGCGATTTTCGGTTTCAGGGTGGTTAATTATATATGTTAGGACCAATTATTTTTGCAAAATCGAAAATTACCAGAAAAATTTCGGCTACAGATTTATTATTGGTATAGATTATGACATTTCAAAACTGTCTTGATTCACGTGTGTTAATCTCAAAGTGATGCCTCAGTACTGGCTTATTCTTATTATAGTACATTTCAGCATCCAGGGATTAATTTGTTACCTGCTTCAACATATGACATGTACAAAACAAAAGAGGACTTCGAAAACTCTGTACATGGGTCTAATTATCTGGAAACCTTTGAGTTTTGCTGAAATGGAAGAAATTTCAGCTTTCAGTTTATCCTTCTTACTACTGGGGAACATTTACAAGATCCCTGCTGTTCTCTTTTACACAATTTTATTCATTTAACGCCATCAGAGGTTTTCAAAATTCCTTCTTCTTTTGTAAATTTTGTCTGTTAAATTAAGTGAGAAATTGATCTGAAAATGATTGTGGATACTGAAATTTATTCGCATAAATATCAATTAATTTGATAATAAAAATAAGACGTTATTGAGAGCGTTCACAAAGAGAAATTTTTCAGTTTTCAAGAAATAAAACATTAACTCTCAATGATTTTACTATTCCTAATTTTTTGTTTTATAATCTAAAAGGAGGAAAAATATTTGTAATCAATTTCTAAACATTTCGTAAAAAATGTAGGTACAAAAGATTCATTACAGAATCTTAACATAATGGTCCGGGGTTCCTTAAGTTTTAACGGGCACAGTTTAATGTGCTAGTAAAGTGAAGCATTGTTATATATTTTATAATTATGGATATAACCTTTGGCATGCATCTAACGTTAGAAAATATACATTTCACATTGTCATAATTTTTTTAATTTTGTAAAATAAATCTGTAAGATTGTCTGGATGTTGTCGTTCTCTGGTGTCAGGACTGCTTCCATATTACAAGAGTAGTCCTTATTTGATAACTCAAAATAGCCACGTTCAGGTGATGTCTGGGAATCTTATTAACGTCACTTCAAAGAAAATTACTCTAGATTCTTTCACATACCTGAATGCTATGGATATTGCACTTTAGGTCCAGATTATTAAGAGTTTGTTTCAAACCAAGAGTTAACTTTGCAGTTTTTATCAATCATTAACTATAAATCATAATGTTTATGGAATCATTTCAGCAATATTATTATACTTAAAATTCTGTATATAATTATTACAGTTTTAGCTGACAAAATAATGATCACAATAACAAACCATAAATGTCCATACTAATCGAATTTATTTTATTTATTTATTTTATTACTAGTGAGTTTGAAATGAATACAAGTTAATAAATACAATGAAAGATAAACTAGCCCACTCCTGAATGAGTAAGACTCGTGCTCAGGAGGGGATTCAACAGACAAAAATAAAATTAAAATTGAGAGTGAGTACAGATTAAATAGTGTTTAATATGTTTAAATCCAAACAATAAATCCAATACATTTATTTATTTTTTTTATTAATTTTTCAGACTACTTAACAAAATTTAAGTTATTTTCAGCGACTTCATGCCATCGAAAATTCAGATCTTGTGGAAGAAAGTTTTAAGATGTTTGAGCTTTGTCAGGCGTCGGAAATTAACTCATGCAACATAGATCAAAACATAGATCAACAGTATCTGCTTTATACTTTGCAAGATCAACAGATGTTGAGCTGATCAACAGTGTTTCAACAGGATCAACAGTCGCAACATGTGAAACATAGATCAACAGTATACTTTGCAACATAGATCAACAGTATACTTTGCAACATAGATCAACAGTATACTTCGCAAAATAGTTTGCAAATTCTCTGAGAGAATAGACATAGGGATTTTGTGTGTTTCAGCCTTTATAATATTTTAACCTGCTTTAGATAGAGTTGTCAATTTAACCCGATGTGAAAAAACAGAACATCTGCGGAGAAAATATCTACCACCCTCGATGCTAAGTCGGAATAGGGGTTCGCTTGCATGTCTTGACCTCATGGGGAACAAAAGACTGGATTGTTCCGCTTCAAGGCGAGACAGCTTAGAACATCAGCTGTTGAAGTTTGTGATGCGAACTGACTAAGGGATAATGCTAACTATTGAATTATACACTTTTATGTCTGTTTGTATGTTAGGTTAGGATATATGATATAATATATTTTGTTTGTACCCTTTTCATATTAATCTGTGTTTTGTTGTGAGTGGCTGGATTAATCATAGGTGAGGGGGGCCAAATTAGGACTTGTTTTGTGTAAAGCACGTAGGTCAAAAGACTCGTGCACTGGATTTAAGGGCAAATTCTGTTAGTGTAGTGCATCTGCATATACACGGTTAGTTAAGAGTCCCGCACCACCTAAATAACTTTTGAAGCATACGGTTCAGTGACATGAAACTTGGTATGTGAGGATAACCATATGTTAAGAACTCAATAATGGTATTACCGAGTTTTTTATACTTCCGGTTTAACCGGAAGTAACTCCAACTCTCTTATTTTAAATATAACACCCAATATGTTATTTATTTTTGAATAGTACTCATTAAGAGCTTTTCAAAAGGTACCCACACCCGATACTTCTGTACAGATTCAATGTTACTAATTCAAGAAAACAGAAAAGTGTATCGAATATTAAAATAATAAAATACTCCTTCCTTAACAAAAACAAAACAAAGCTAGCTCACCTTCTAAATTATGTGTTCAAATTGGTAGCACTCAGCTGCTTTACAATGTGTCACTCGATCATAGAAACCATTTAAGGAATGATTTAACCAGGCTTTAGGAATATCTTGCACCACTTCCATTTTTATTTAGCAACACTGAATTTGTACAGGAGTATCGAGTGTGGGTACGTTTTGAAAAGCTCTTAATGAGCTTATTAAAAAATAAAAATATATATTGGTTATTCCATTTAAAATAAGAGAGTTGGAGTTACTTCCGGTTAAACCGGAAGTAGAAAAAACTCTGTAATACCATTATTGAGTTCTTAGTATATGGTTATCCTTACATACCAAGTTTCATGTCACTAAACCACATGCTTCAAAAGTTATTTAGATGGTGCGGGACTTTTAAGTAACTCTGTATAATATTGCTGAATAAATCAATCTGTCATCTATATATCTACACTTGTCAATGTAACCCATATTATATTAACTAACTTCGCATTATCAGACCTTTGTTATGTGAGATCCAAGATTATTTTGATTTTATTACTTTAAAAATAGTGATTAATATCGTGCATTTTTTTATTTCGTAAATTGTTGTTATGCCACTTCTTAGATACCCTAACTGGCTTTTTACCCGTGATGTTACTTAGACTCACAGTCGCAAGTGGAAACTCTTTAAAATGTAACTAAACATCTGTAAACACTTCCTCAGCATCTGTCATTATTTCGCAGGTTGTCCAAGTTATATTCAGAGAAGAATGAAAGTACGAATATTGCATTGAGTTAATAATCGCTTGTACAGGGACATCATTTTATTTTTACTAATATTTTTAATATTAACCTGGCTATACCTTTGGATCAACGGTTGAAAACAGAAAACACCGTTTGCTACCCCTTCCACGAACGGAGTTCAATGATACTGACGTAAAATACAAACAAATCACTTTATTAGGTATAGGAGGGGAGAAAAGTAGTTCATCCATTTACGTAAACTAGGAAATGTTGCAAGTTTGAGTTTAATAATTTTCATTAGATTTTTGTTTAATCAAAGTACAGTACAGTGTTAAAATGAGTGTTTTTACTCACGAACTGAGCTGTCCATGCGGACATATTCCTTATGCAGTGTATATTATACTGTCTACAGCACATTAGCGTACAATATAGAGAATGAAGTTAAATTGAAAAATAATCATAATATGGATATTTAAACACATATTTTTTTAAAATGGTGGCCGTTCATTTCGATACAGGCTTCAGTTTTTCTGTGCATATTATCGCACTATAGACTATTGCATCTAATTCCAATTACCAGTTTCGTCCTTCGTACTAGTAACTCATGTTGAAATAATTCTGTACCTACTCTATAAAAGAGTACCTTACGTACTGTAAATTCAATCTTCACTTCTGCCCGACCCGCACAGATAAAATTACTCAGACATGCTATCTACTGTCTGTCCAAGTGGTTATGCCGCAGGATCGTAGAAAGAGGGGCAAATCACGTGACAGTTAATTACTTAACGAGGCCCTTTTATTTAAGTTATTTTAAACAGTTGTATAATTTACAGCAGAAATCAATGTTTTCGGAAAAGAGCCAAGACAGCCCAGCCATTAGCTTTACAGAAGGGCGAGTAAAAGTAGGTGGGGGAAATCGGGATGCGACGTTGGCAAACGGACGACAGTATCTGTGCGAAAATATGATTCAATATTGAAAGCTCTTTCGTCACTGGAAAATGCGAACATATTTGTGAAACCTACTATACTAAGTAACTATATGCGACCTTGGTTCTCTGTGGAGGACAGATAGAACTTCATTAGTAGAAGGGGTGGGAGTGAAGTACATGCAATAACTCAGGTACAATAAAAATTGAAGTAAAAATAAAATGATGTCCCTGTACATTGTTTATTAAATACGTAGGCTACAGTAATTGTGTGTTTCTGTACGTGAAGAAGGAAGCGAGATCGTGCAAGTTCCAGAAGTAGCTGCAGATGTAAAGATGGTTATTAAAGGTCTGGATTGTTTACATCTCCACAGCTTCCTTCCTCTGCGGCTTCCTGTGTAACATCCTGGAAGTGGAGGACATGTTTCAGGCATTGGTTACCATCTGTAATTACTACTTTTAGAATAAAAAATTGTCACGAATTGAATTGTAAAATGTTCTTGTTTTTATTATTTCCTTGCGTTGACTTAAGAATGTGAACTTTACCGTCAAATTAAAAAAAATCGTAAAGGCTGGTTCACAATAAACCGGGAACGAGAACCAGAATGAAAACGAGAAGCAGAAGACGTGAATATGAAAATTTTTGATTCACAATAAACCGAGAACGTAGACGACTATGCATATCGATATGCATGTCAATAACGATATGTAAAGTCGATATTACGCATTCTGGTGTTATTTGTATATAATTTATCAATGGCATTCTTTCATGAGTACAAGACAGCCAACATAAACACAGATTAAGCAACTTCGAAATTTGAACTGAAACATTTCATTAGGTACGGTACTATAAATATGCCCATGCATCTTTATTATCACAACCTATTTTAAGTATACCATGACGTAAAATAATTAGAGAAGAAACATTTGTAATAGAACAAAAATGAATACAACAGTAGTTATTGAATTGAAGCATGAATATGTAGTGTGTAATACAACCAATACAGTAATAAAATATGATTCACTTACGATCGGTGTTCAAAGATGCAGCTATTTCTCATCTTTATACGAGGCGCGCCGTTATCGTAAACGTGAGGATTTTCCTCAACACTCAATATTAGAATCTCATCAAATAAAACTTGCTCCATGATGCACAGCACAGAACAAAATAATGCATAGGTTATGTGACGGTCTTCTTGCTACAAAATATACGACGACAAAATAGCTTTTAGATGGCAATAGAATGAATCTAGTGGGCTGTGATCGGAAACGTGAACGCCAAAGTTGAAACTTGGCCAACTCTCCGTTCCCGATCCCGGGCTCCGGCAAGTTTTTCTTTAATTGTGAATGCTCATATTTAAATGTACACATTTTAACAATTTTACCGTTTTCGTTTTCGTTCCGATTCTCGTTTCCGGTTTATTGTGAACCAGCCTTAACACCATTCACGATGGGAACGTAAAACCATGGAAACACAACAATGGCGTGATTTCATCAAATTATCTTGTACACTTCAGCTCTATGTAATACTTTCTTTGTTTTAAAATCACGTGAGCATAACATGAAAGTTTGGAGTTCGCAATCTTTCATGTTATTGTCAACGTTAATGTTAATGCCGGTGTTTATGTGAATGGCCCATTAAATATCCTGACCGCAAACTGTGTTTATGTGAGTGGCCCATTAAATAACCTGACCGCAAACTGTGTTTATGGGAGTTTAAATAACCTGACCGCAAACTGTTTTATGTGAGTGGCCCATTAAATAACCTGACCGCAAACTGTGTTTATGTGAGTGGCCCATTAAATAACCTGACCGCAAACTGTGTTTATGTGAGTGGCCCATTAAATAACCTGACCGCAAACTGTGTTTATGTGAATGGCCCATTAAATAACCTGACCGCAAACTGTGTTTATGAGTGGCCCATTAAATAACCTGACCGCAAACTGTGTTTATGTGAGTGGCCCATTAAATAACCTGACCGCAAACTGTGTTTATGTGAGTTACCATTAAATAACCTGATGTTGTGAGTGGCCCATTAAATAACCTGACCGCAAACTGTGTTTATGTTAAATAACCTGACCGCAAACTGTGTTTATGTGAATGGCCCATTAAATAACCTGACCGCAAACTGTGTTTATGTGAGTGGCCCATTAAATAACCTGACCGCAAACTGTGTTTATGTGAATGGCCCATTAAATAACCTGACCGCAAACTGTGTTTATATTACATTTATGTTGCGAATGAGTCTTTGTTTCTCTCTACACCAGGCAAACAAGTGCTTTGTCGTAACAACGGAAGGTAACCTGCGCCAAAAGGTATTCAAACCTATGGTCATGGGTGGGCAACTCGTGCTCTCAAAGTGTCAACACAATCTCAGTGCAGGTAGAACGGACTCTGTACTAGCTGTCTATCTGTGTGCGGTTTTTTCAAGACACAAGTTCGATCGCGTCTGCAGTAAGTGGCGGCTCGTTTTAAGTGAAAAACAATATAATTCCCAGATCATTTCCCTTTAGTTACGAGTAAAAAGAGAATTTTTTTATTAAGAACAGAGTTAAAACTTGTATTCTATTACACTTTCTTACACATGACATTTTATGTTACAAATAAACAGTGAAGGTTTTAGTAAAGAAATACTGTCTGCATCTGCTTTAGAACAGCTAAAGGTAAAAATGAGATATCAACAAGGTGAGACATATCACATAAGTTATCATTAGCACGTTGTGCGTGCGAGTTACAGAATTGCACGACATATGATCGACTGGCTAAGAGCATTTATGGATAAATTTGAAATGTGGCAGTATCATGTAGAACATAGACAACTTCACTTTCTTTGACTATAAACTATCTTGAAGAGTGATAAGAAAATCTTCTTATCAAATATAAGACCCTACTTCAAGACCTACAACAGAATTCACTGGTAAGTTTGGAGAAACATTGACGATTGACAAGGAATCGAGATTTTTCTGAAATATTTTTGGCTTACGCCGATAGAAAATCCTGAAAATTTATAGCTTGAATTAATAAATCTACAGAACAGCATGCCGCTCAGATTCCAGCAAAATCAGGAATCGAACTGTTCGTAATGTTGCCTAAGTCAAAATTTCCAAATATCGTCGGTTTCTTGGTAAAAGTGACCAAGTCACATTCCAAGGCATCCAACCTTTAAGAAAATTTAAGACATAATTATATATTAAAAACTAATAATATAGCACATTTACCTTCAAAATAACTTGTTACTAACATCTAAAGAAGAACAGTTATCTTTGGATGGATCATTAAACCTTTAAATGCCTTTTCCCAACAATTTTCAATTTTGGACTTGGTCACTTTTACCAAGAAACCGACGATATACTCTTTGCTTTCATATATACCGTAAACTGGGGTAAAGAGGATCACATGTGGTAAAGTGGATCATATGTGTATTGTTAGATAAGTCAGCGCCACATGGTTCACACATGCAAAGAAAACTATTTTTAGTGGCACTTATAGAAGAAAGGTTTTCTTTGCATGTGTGATCCATATGGCGCTGCCTTATCTAGGCAATACACATATGATCCACTTTACCACATGTGATCCTCTTTACCCCAGTTTACGGTACTGTATGTGCTTGAGGCAGAGATTAATACAAGGAAGAAGTATAAAAACTCTCAAAGTAAATAAAGAGCTCAGAAGTAAGCATATTTCATCTGCCGTGACATGTAAAAAATACTTCCTTGAATTTATGATTGTTTGCGAATACAGACTATTACCTTTCTGAGAACAGAGGAATACTCTTTAATGTATAAAGACTTGTAAATTCTGGCGTTCCACGTTTCAAATAAGACATATGATAAGAAATATTAACAAATAGTGTAATAATAAATAAGTGTTGCAGCTATATTTTTCGTATCTTGAAAAGGTTGTATTCAGTTTGTGTTTCCAGTACTAAACTAATTTACAAAGCTAGAAAATAATATAATTTTGTTCTGTGTTCAGGTATAGTCTGTCTAAAATTACTATAATTATTGTACCATGCGTCTTTCTGGAATTCAAATCATAGAATAGATATCACGAGCCGCCAGAGCGCACCGTGGCTTTTGCAGCGAAACTACAAACAACTTGTAACTGCTGCGGCTGGCTCCGTCTGTCTTTCTCTCTTTCAAGGTTTTTTAGCACTTTGGGAGCACGAGTTGCCCACCCATCCCATGATCATATCGTGCTCGCATCGTCGAAGCTGCTGTTATAGTGGACGCTGAAGATGGAAGGAAAAATAACTAGCAGCGATTTTTCACCGGTGATTAAAAAATCACTTTCACTCCAGTGAGTGAACTGTTCATTAACCAGTGAAACAGTGATCAAGAGGTGATTTACTCACTGCACCATAAGCAACTGTAACATGTCACTATTTTCTAGTGATTTCAACATACAGCTCAATGTCTTGCTTGCAATCTTCTGTCACCTGTTAACTAATTTTTGAACTGCTTGATATTACATGTTTTTTTTTCTTTTTAAGATTGTAATGATTTGTGACGAAGGAAAGTATTACATCAGCTTCTCAGTGCTATGACGTTGAACAACTTAGTGATGTACACAAACTTTGTATGGTAAATTTTACTTGAAGAACTATAGTGAGGGTCACATTGAACAGTTCCTAAACAACAAAGTATTGCCGCCTTGTCATGTCTGCCAGCTGTTACCAGACATCATTGTACGATCCTGGAGATATAAAATGACTTATTTATCCTTAAAAGATGATGGAAAAATTCAAATTCTAAATAACTCAATAATTTATAAATATTTTCGTAGGCAAACTAAACGAGAAAAATATGGGAAACATGTCAAGTTATTTTCGCTTAGAAGCTCTTATCATCCAGTCTGCTGTCCAAAAATGGCTTTTATAAAACAGTTATATTCATTGCTGCCCTCACATAAGCCCGCCATCGGTCCCTATGGTTGTGAAATTTGGACCTCACTCTGCAAGATTAATCCAGTCTCTATGTTTGAGAATAACCTGCTCAAAAATCCATTTTAATATTATCCTCCCATCTAGAAAGTCTCGGCCTCTGCAAAGGTTTTTTCTCTCACCTCCCAAATAAACATTAATGCATTTGAGATGGGCAGGGCATACGTGCTACATACCCTGCCCATCTCAAAAATCTGGATTTTAAGTTTAATTGGGAGTCAGGTGAAGAATACAATTAGGGAGCAGTTCTGTGTTGTGTAACTTTCTGGATTCTCCTGTAAGGTGGGATCTGATGATAGCCCTGAATTATTTTCCTAGGGACCGATGGCGGGCTTATTCTCAAAACCTTCTTCCTTAAAAGCCATTTGTCAGAGTGAGAGTCCAAGTTTTCATGAACCAAAGAAGAACCAGTGCTAATATAACTGTTTTATAAATTCTTATTTCAGATTTTTGATAGAAGATTAGATGACAAAAGTTCTAAACAACAGTAATAACAGGCATTTCCCATATTTATTCTGTTTAATTTCCTCCGAGTTTAATTTATGTTTGTTACTTTGCTCCAAGATATTTTTGATGAATTTTATTTCTAAATAACTCAATAATTTTTATAGTTCCATTTCGCAAACTATATTCTGGTCAAAGACATAATCATATCAAGTATTTTGCTAGCAATACGAAATGCATTGGCTTGACTAAACAATTGACTCATGAGACCTAACCTAAAAATGTATTTTGTTTGAGCATATGAAATTATTAGTACTAACTCTGAAAACTTACCTGACTATAGTCTTGAATTACAACCACAATGCAACACATAAAATCACTATTATGTATTAATATTAATACTGATTTTAGTTAATTATTAGTATGTTCAAATTTCTCTAGCTTCCAGTAACTAGCTCAGAAATCTAGTACAATTTTAATTTCATGGAACTCCAGTACCACAAATATTATCGATATTTGTCTCAGTTGGCAACATACTAGTTACAAAATCACTACCATTTGTAGTAATTGTCAGTATCGAAATTCGAAACGAAGTTGGCAAAAGAAAATTCAACCTGCAAACTAGAAAATCACCACAATCCACTAGCATATGTAGTAATGGGGGAAAATGGTTAGGTTTCACCCTTAGGGTATGAAGTAAGCTGACCCGGACTATAGGTTATTAATTTTATCCGGCCCAGGAGACTTTGAAGGTTTTTAAAGTTTTGATAATTTTTTAACTTCTGTGGGGGTTATAAAAATTGTGCAAGAATAGCTTTTATGAAGAATTACCAATTTATGACTCCTGTGAGATGAATATATTCATAAACAGTGGTTTTACTTTGCAGCCGCAAACACTTTCAACATAGAAATCGTTCGATACTTAGCTATAGTGTACTAGGTATATTCTAATGCACTGTTGTAGCCCTTCTGCCCTTCTTGTTTCAAATATAACACTCCTAAGGTCCACCATTTGTCTGTTATTTCATCCTGGACCTCTCGCATGTTATGTTGTTAATTAACAGATTAGCGGGGCTTTAGAAATTTTATGGTGGCTCACCAGTGAGGCAAAAATTTCACTGGTCAGCATGGTGGAAATGCAGAAGCGCAATTAAAAAGTCGGATTTTTTTCATTCAAGTAAAAATTAATTAGGCCTAGTAAAAGAAGGGGGCCACCGGCGTAGCTCAGGCGGTAGCATGTTTGCCTGCTGTTCCGGAGTTGCGCTCAGGCGTGGGTTCGATTCCCGCTTGGGCTGATTACCTGGTTCGGGTTTTTCCCAGTTTTTTTTTTCAACCGTAAGGCGAATATTAGGTAACTTATGGCGAATCCTCGACCTCATCTCGGCAGGTACCAAGTCATCACCAATTACATCGACACTAAATAGCCAAGTAGTTGATAGAGCGTCCTTAAATAACCAGAAGAAAGGGGGTACAATAGGGTACTAGAATATAGGGTACTAGCAAGCATCAAAAGACTTTTATTTTGAAAGTATTTGTACCTGCAAACTAAAGCCAAATGTTTATCATTATATACACATCACAAAAGCCAAATAAGATGAGGAAAAGTTTGCCTTCTTTTGCTTCCTGGAGAATTACCGCTAATATTTACCTATATTATAGTCTTTTAACCATACTAAATAACTGTGGAACGTGTGAATAAAATGGAAGGTGAGGCTAGAATTATTATGTTTAATGTAACAATGGAAGCCTACAAATACCACCTTTATTATATATGCTGCCAAATGAAAATTAGATAATACCGATAATATTTAAGTTAAATATTAAAAATTCAAATATCTTGGAGCAACAGTAACAAACATAAATGATACTCGAGAGGAATTAAACGCAGAATAAATATGGGAAATGCCTGTTACTATTTGTTTGAGAAGCTTTTATCATCCAGTCTGTTGCCAAAAAATCTGAAAGTTAGAATTTATAAAACAGTTAGGCTATATTACCGGTTGTTCTGTATGGCTGTGAAACTTGGACTCTCACTTTGAGAGAGGAACAGAGATTGAGGGTTTTTGAGAATAAGGTTCTTAGGAAAATATTTGGGGCTAAGAGGGATGAAGTTACAGGAGAATGGAGAAAGTTACACAACACAGAACTGCACGCATTGCATCCTTCACCTGAGACAGTTAGGAACATTAAATCCAGACGTTTGAGATGGGCAGGGCATGTAGCACGTATGGGCGAATCCAGAAATGCATATAAAATGTTTCTTGGGAGGCTAGAGGGGAAAAGACCTTTAGAGAGGCCGAGACGTAGATGGGAGGATAATATTAAAATGGATTTGAGGGAGGTGGGATATGATGATAGAGAGTGGATTAATCTTGCTCAGGATAGGAACCAATGGCGGGCTTATGTGAGGGCGGCAATGAACCTCCGGGTTCCTTAAAAGTAAGTAAGTAAGTAATATTTAAGTTAAATATTTTTATACATCTTGATTACATAACTTTTAACACTATATCACGTTAACATGTTAACCAGGTACAGCAAGCCTAATATTTAACACGACAAATACATATAATACATATCCGCAAATAATCTCAAGTAATGTGTCTGATTTCATCATAATATGTTTTTTCTCTGCATTGTCAATGGACCCATAAGATCACATTCTCCAATATTAATTCAAAACAGTTGACTGCTCGCACTTCGTAGTGAGAAATCTCTCCCAATCGCCCCCACTCACCAGATCACTGCTCAGATGATCCAACGCCGATCTATAGCGAAGGTCTATTGTCGTCATCACTGGCAACTGGAAATCGCCTCTAATCACTGGATCACTGGTTAAAATCACCGTGATCGAAAATGAGCTGTCATTGCTTCACCGGTGAGTGAAAAATAACGTTTTACACCATCACAAGTGGACGCCATCGATTTCGGCAGATGGATTTTGTTAATCAGAACTCCAGGGCGAGTTATCCATAGCTGCAAGGTCGGTTGTTATCTTCGTCGCAAGCAAACTGCAGCTGGGATGCGTGAGACATAGCCTAAACATACATTCCTGATTATCCTAGTGGACTCGGATGGACAGTCACTTCCAAAAACAATGCATATAAAACCAATTTTATAGATCTGCAATAGTCTGTGTGCGAGCATGCGTATGAAAAGGTTTCGAGATAATTCCAGTTTCCGCTGCATAATCTTTTCCTCGTTACTATAAAATATAAAGACAATTTATATTGAACTGATACATTTCTTTAAAAATTGTTCTATAAAACGAATTGACTGACAATCACCTATATAAAATGTAGAGTTTTTTAATTATTTACCTCAAAAATGATAAAATGGCCTTTTATCCTGCATAAGGCACATCTCAACACGTTGTTCCATTTAATGGCTTAGATCAGAGTTGGAGGACTCTGTTTCAGTCAAACTTGAATTTGTGTGATGTTGTGCTAATCGTCCAATTGTCTGGGGACGTGTGGCGTAAACCCTGTCTTTTAAGTAACCCCAAGAAAGAAGTTTCCGGCGTTGTCAAATCCGGAGATCTCGGTTATTTCTTTTCAGGTTCCTGGAAATTATTCGGTCGTCAAAGAAAATAATTAGTTCCATGGATTAATTTGAGGATAGCTTTTAGCGCCATCTTGCTGAAAATATCCTTGACTCAGCTCTACACCGTCCAGTTGCTCAACAAACTCCATGAAAATTTTAGTCGGTACTCTGCAGTGTTCAGCAGTCTGGTTAAAAAAATTGGCCTATAATATTCTCTGTGCGGATATTGCGCACCAAACTCATTTTAACCGGATATGATAGGTGCATTCATGGATGACATGTTCATTTTCGATGGCCCAATGGCGTGAGTTCTGTTTTCATAACCGGATAAATGGAACCATGCTTCATCTGTGAACCATGTGATGGACAATATGGCATAATTTTGCACAATGAACGTCTGAAACCAACGACAATAATTCAATCTTTTATCCTTATCTGGTTCCTGTAGCTGATGAACAACCATAACCCAATATGGCTTTAGGCTGCCAACAATAGGAATAAAACATAAACATCTGCGCATCTAGTGACAAGAAATCGAAACTCCAGAACATTCTGCTTAATTTGGTGCTAAAATTGGGTCATTGAATGAATTTCCAACGGAATAATTAAAGAAAGAAATGTGTCAGTTCTATATAAATCACTCTGTATAACATACTGTATAAAAAATTATTCTATAATCAACAAACTGACTGACTAATCACCTTAAACCCTGTATGCAAGTTTCTGTTAATCATTAGTCAAAAATAAGACGGAGTAGGGTGCTATGCACAGACATTTCGCTAGCCCGCGCTACGAGCGTGCTAAACTTGATCGACTGATTACTTGTACAGGATTCATATGATATATCGCTAACACTGGTTTATGAATACGAAAAACGTTAGTTCGCTGATCATCCACCGGAAGCCTGCGCTAAGAATGTCTATGAATAGGGCCCTAAGAGATGTAAAATGGGAGGTAGTAATGATCAAAATATACTGATTTATTTTTCCAACCAGCAGACATGCAGCCCTTAAATTTAAAACGAATGTTCCTTTATAAAATTGAATTAGACTATTCTTCTCATCTCTTATTTCAGCATATCTCTTCTTTCGGTTATTTATCGAACGTGTCGATTTCTGTCTCTTCCGCAACTCATTCTTGTACTTCATGAATGTTTGTTATTAATGAAGGCAGTTCGACACAATTCATATCTTTTTTCGCCTGTCGCTTCATGAAGTAATACAAATTTGCAATAATTTCTTGCTTCTGGTTATGCAATGTTATTTTTCCTTTTAATTTAAAAAATGTGTGAGGCGAATTGTAAAATTATTACGAACAAAAGTCATTTACGGACTGTACTGAGGTGTGTTTTATAATAATGGCGATACGAGCTGCTGGTGTGTATAAACAACGACTGACAACGTTGTCGCAACTCATGCATGCAGTCCAAACAGAGCAACACTTGGCTCGCCTACTAGAGATCACCTGCCAAAATCGCTGACTCCAACTTGTACGTGCACCATGAGTGACACATGAGAATGAGAATTTAAGAAGATAACTATATATATCATTAGCCATTATTCAATGTACAGGGCTTTTGGTTAGGTAATGTTCTCATCTATTACAAATATAGAGCAGGCATGGACTTACTAATCTTTTCTTCTGTTTCGTCTTGTTTGATTCTGCAGGAGGAAAGTCCATATATTTACTTAAATTTCTGAAGAAGAAAAAAAACAGAGGTGGGGGCAATTTCCTTTAATTAATTAATTAATTAATTTATTTATTTAACCTGGTAGAGATAAGGCCATCAGGCCTTCTCTTCCCTACCAGGGAATTACAACTACAATATTAAGAATACAATTATAATTACAATTAATATTAAATTTACAGATACAATAAAAATCGAAGTACTAAATTATTAACTGATTAATAAAAGCTAGACAGTTTATTGTAAAAGTTAAGAAGAGAGAAGCATTTCTTTTATTGATTAAGTAAAAATTAAACCTACTCTAAGTAAGAAAATGCTTAATAAGTTTGCTTTTGAACGCTACTAAATTCCGACAGTCTCTGATGTCACTGGGTAGGGTATTCCACAAGCGCGAGAGCGAGATTGTGTATGATGATGAATACGATGATGTCTTATGTGTTGGTATACTTGGCTTAAACATGACGGCCTCTGTTCTTGGAATTGTTAATCCCTCATAAACCCCCATCCTCTAACGCTCAACCCCTAGCCGCGTGGCAGAAATACAATAGATCCCAGCATTGCCAAATCTAGTAGTCATTGCATACTCTACCTGTTGGGTTTCACCCATTCTCGGTGTCTTTGTCGACGTGTTGTTTTATACCGTTGTGTGCTTCAATATGTCTAATTTATTCCGGTCATGATTAATGAGTGTTGGAGCAGATGATCCGCAGCCAGGCCTCCTGATACACCTGAAGATCACGACAAGAACAACAAATAACACCGTCGAAGAAAACAGAATATCTTACTTGCAGAGGAGCGTAGCTAAGAAAACAAAGTATTAAAATTGTGTCTAACGTTAGAAATTATATCCAAAAAGTAATCGAAAGTTCAGGCAGTTTAATAAGTATAAATCTTAACCACTTAACATCGGACGCAACCGGCGGAGTTGGATATATGGGTATAGACATTTAGAATTACAGTTCACCAACTAAAGAGATAATAAACAAATTAAAACAGAATTCGGTAAGATAGACGATTTTATAATGTGATTTACTTTCGCCGAACAGTATGTGAACAGTACGCGAAAGAGATATCGCCAACAGCAACACCGTCCTTAGCAACCGAAATAATGACATTATTCACAGCAGTGCTTGAAAGTTTTCTAACTTACAGCAGTGAATTAAATGTTTTTAAATCACTCTCTACATGACAACCAACATATTAGCAATAGTAAAATGAATATATATGAACTTCTTCGCCAACAAACATTACAAAGAAAAGCCCTACTGTTTAAAATTAAATTTACATACCAGTAATGAATAAAATATTGTATAATAATAGAGTAAACAGATTTTATGCGTTCGTGGAAATTATCACCCAAGGCGAAGCTGATAAAATCTAACTTTACTCTTTTGTACTATAAATTCTATAACTATTCAATGATCACAGTTTCAGAAAATTTTACTGGCGCAACATTCTTAATTAAACATAAAATTCTGGAACTTCAATAACATGAGAATTTAACACTTATTATAGAAGTCTGCATTTTTTTGTTTATTTTGGCAAAACATGTTAGATAAAATATAAATATAAAGTGTTTTTAAAATAAGTTTGTTCATTTTTACACCAATTTTGTTTTAGTAATTACAAATTAAGGTATATTTAAAAGATACTATAGTCTCGCTGAAAATCGCGGTTTCACGGAACACAGTTTGAAAAACGTTCTTAAATCACAATGACTTCAAGAATTGGCAACTCGGCTAAGGGTTTATCCCTTGCGCGTGCCTGCAGTTAACTGGTGAAGGGGATGAGGGAAGGTCGTCATGTTTTCGTGCGAAGTATATGGCTAGTATGCGGCTATTTTGCGTGCGTGTGAAGAGATTATGATATGATGATAGGTAACTGTTATATCATTTTTAAAGTGAAAACTGCAAACTTGGCAGTACTTTGAAGGTTCTCTGTCTCCTATCCTGCAAAACAATACATAAAATCATGTAGGTACAATAGAAAGAGCCATAGGCATACATTTTCTTAATTTTAACTTTGATATTTGTATATGAAGGTACGTCCTTTATACAAACCAACATCGTTTATCCATTTCATTGCTTTATTCTTGTCTTTAAGGAAATAAAAAAAAAAAAAAAAAAACACCTGCAAGAATCTTCCTCAGTAGTGTTCGCAGTCGGTGGAAACACAACCATAGCGATGTACTAGCATACTGAAATAACTGGACCTCGTATACTTTCAATGTATACAGACACGTATAAAAAAAATTCGCAAAACTTGTAACAAATGCACTTGAACTACTTAAACTATTTTTCTATTTTACTTTAACACTATAAACGCGCTACCAATTTATAACAACACAATACACGATTTAGAAATGAGAGTTGTTTGGAAAGCAAGATGGCGATTCCATTGGGTATGCAAAGTACTCTAAAATAAATATTTTTACGACGTCCTTGACTACCTGAAAGACAAGGGCTTAGGGAAACGATGGCCCAGGGTGTCCGGATCCTTACGCACCAATATGTTCTTCAAAATAGTTTTAGTGTTAATTTTTGTTGCCATATGCTGATAGAATAATCCAATGCACATGGAAGTGCTATTTAGTGTCCGGATAAACTATTAGATACATTTAAATATCGGTATTTAGGCAGGAAAACTGATGCTGGAGCCTTTACTGAAGCGATTCGTGCAGTTATAAGCTTTACAAGAATGCATCATTGTGACAGATTCATCAAATACATACTGGACACCCCTGTCATAAATGCTGTACAGCACAGCAGCGCCCGCTGTGCGTCTAGATAGGTAACTATAACGTCATTGGTGTGAATGTGGTTTCTTTAGTCATTACTTCTATGAATAGATGACGAAGATAATAGTCAGTGTTGCCAATCGTACATAAATATACCCGCATTATAGAATTCAATATTTCATCCTCCTCTGCTGATTGTAATACAACACTGGGTTTAGCTGGAAACCGCTGATATTGTCAATTATGAGAATAATTTTCCCCGCACCAATAATGGTGCCATCTATTGAGAACTAACGGAATTGTTTCAAAGATTTTCAATTTCTTATATATCTTTGATTCGGAGCTAAGAAGCAAGAAAAACCAGATCTGGGACGATTTCTACACCACACATGCGATGACATCACACGACTGGAAGAGGGCATCCTACGATCTCAGGCATGTGACCACACGCCTGGCAATACATGGCTTCCACTTCAAGCTATGCAAAACCAAAAGCTACCATGATCCAAACCCCATGTGTATATGTGATCTTTGCGAGTGTTTCTGTGACAGATACCATGTATTTACGTGCAAACAAAGGAAAGAATCACTGACACAATTCTGTAGTGAGTGAACGGCAAGACCAATGTGTCAGATTAAGTAATTTGTGCTACAGTGACATCTATGCACATTTGTGCGCAATTCTCTCTTTATTATATATCTTTGATTCCGTATTACGTGTAATTCATAACAGCGGGTGGTACACAAGAAACGAAGAGATACATCAAGATCTAAAAGTGGAAAGTATCCCAGTTATCATTAGGAGATTCGCTGAAACATTTTATAAACAGGCACATTCCCACCAAAATGTGTATGTATCAAAACTAGGAACTTATAACCCTCAGTACTACACAAGACATCGTACACCTTTGTTCCTCTTCTCATAGTTATCTGTCAAATTTGTTTTCATGCTGTTCATCCTGGTTATGACGGGAGTGCAGCATCATAAATGAACTACCTCTCAGCAATAAGTAAAAGTAATTAGGAACAGTCGGGAGATCACCCAAGATTTCGATACTGTATCCAAAAGTTGACGAATTAAAAAAAAAAAAAAAAAAAAAAAAAAAAAAAAAAAAAAAAAAAATTGATTCCGTGATACACTTGAAGAGATCTCGCTGCGAGAAATGTGTAGCGAGAAGAGTCAAAGATTGATAACATGGATTCAAATGGACGTCCACACACTAGGAAGAGATTCTCGTTCGAGGCAAAATTCTCGCGAGAGTTTCTCGCTGGAATCGGTAACTCAGCGAATTTTCTTGACACATTTATCAAAGATGTTTGACATTTATACTCACTGACGATGGAATATAGAAAAAGATGAAGTAATATCACAGGTGGTGGTTTTTTTTTTATATGTTTAATTTTGGTCGACCAGGAAACTTGCTATACAGTCAGGTGGTGTTGAATGTATTGTATTGTTTTTATTGACATTGACATTGAGTAAAGATGGCTGATAATAATTGCAGTGAGAAACTTACCGAACTTGTAGATGTCACCCGCAGGCCTGTTATGGTATACGAGATGAAAACTATATGAAAAAAATCTTAAAGAAGAAATCTGGAGACAAATATCAGATTATCTGAAAATAAATAGGGCTATATTTTATTTTGATGAGCTTTAATAGTATTACTTATAACATTTGAAATTGTATCTGTATGTCTTAACAGTTTGCATAATTTTAATCAGAACAGCAAAGAATCCTCTATCATATTGTGAATTGCAGAAAACTGAGGTCTAGTCAACCTGCAATAAAGTCCAAATCCGAAAGACCGAAATCAATGACCGAAACTCTACCTTCGTGGGTTAAAATGTGATTTCTTATCCAAATGACGTTGCAAAGAAAATGTTAAAAACACAACTCATACCAGAGATGAAAATAAATGACTATATATTTCGATTGAACTTTTTCGTATCGAGACACTACCAATACCTGAGAACAAAATTTACCAACTCTCTAAACGGAACATAACGTTGGCAAAACTTGTTCGGTAACTAAAATGTCAACCAGGTGATCGTGTGTCATGAAATTACTTAAGTGTTTTGTGCAACAAAAGGAATGTGTAATTAATGAATACTTAGTGCAGTGAAAATATGAAGTGATCAATAACAATATCTTGAAGTGCAGTAACAGCTGTGAAAATGAGTGTAAACAATGCAGTGGCTGCAGTTACGATGGTTGGAGGTAAGCGGAATCTATTCAATAGGAAATAGGAAATAATGGGTAAAGAGAATAGGTAATTTGCTAGGAGACGTCGTTGCATATAGACCACTTTTACATTAAACCTAATCTTAGTGTATACAACGTATACTAAAACATTAACCTAACCTAACGTAACCTGTCACAGATTAAGGAAAAGGTTAGGTTAGGGTTTTAGTAGCCTATATCTTGCAAAAACAAATTTTAGATTTAGTGTAAAAGTGGTCTATATGCAACGACGTCTCCTAGCAAATTACCGAGAAAAATATGGGCTTTACTATAGCACACGACACTGAAACTGCCAACTTTTTTATTTTTCTAATTTATACGGAGCAGGAATTGCCTTGCATATACGAATGTGTGACGGATTATGTTAGGTCAGTTTAGGCTTTTTGGTATGCTTTGCATATACTAAATGAAGTAAAATATATATTGCGTGTTCATTTTTAAGTGTACTATCTCTTTACTTCACGTGTTAAATAATCACTTTTAGATTATCTACACCAATCAAATTATTTACAGTTTTTACCCATTTTCTAATATAATAGACTATGTTTTTCATAATTTAGACATATTCTACAGGAATTTTATTCCCACTCAGTTATCACTGCTATATTGTGATGTCCAACAGAAAAAAGCCTTATCTTTCCAGTTTTTAGAAGGGCAAAGTTTGCCATTATTGTGTCTGCATGTATTTGTATTGTCTTGAATGACAGTACATTTAATAGTTTTTTCCTTTTTAATAAATTATGATTTCTCAAGTAACTGTACACCTCTTTTTACCCTTTCTAGTGGGCATTGAAATATTTTATCAAATGAAGATATACAATTAAATTTAGGAACTGTATAATTAAGAATGTGTGGTGATAATGACGGTGGAATGACTCTCCTACTATTTTGTCTAGAATGTAATGCTGATTTTAAGAAAAGAATTATCAGAGTTTTATTGATTCTGTTTTAGGAACCAGCTGGTGTTTGGTATTATGATTTTATTAATGCCATTGGTACTTACTGGATTTTAAGGAACCCGGAGGTTCATTGCCGCCCTCACATAAGCCCGCCATTGGTCCCTATCCTGAGCAAGATTAATCCATTCTCTATCATCATATCCCACCTCCCTCAAATCCATTTTAATATTATCTTCCCATCTACGTCTCGGCCTCCCTAAAGGTCTTTTTCCCTCCGGCCTCCCAACTAACACTCTATATGCATTTCTGGATTCGCCCATACGTGCTACATGCCCTGCCCATCTCAAACGTCTGGATTTTATGTTCCTAATTATGTCAGGTGAGGAATACAATGCGTGCAGTTCTGTGTTGTGTAACTTTCTCCATTCGCCTGTAACTTCATCCCTTTTAGCCCCAAATATTTTCCTAAGAACCTTATTCTCAAAAACCCTCAATCTCTGTTCCTCTCTCAAAGTGAGAGTCCAAGTTTCACAGCCATAAAGAACAACCGTAATATAACTGTTTTATATATTCTAACTTTCAGGTTTTTTGACAGCAGACTGGATGATAAAAGCTTCTCAACCGAATAATAACAGGCATTTCTCATATTTATTCTGTGTTTAATTTCCTCCCGAGTATCATTTATATTTGTTACTGTTGCTCCAAGATATTTGAACTTCTCCACCTCTTCAAAAGATAAATTTCCAATTTTTATATTTCCATTTCGTACAATATTCTGGTCACGATACATAATCATATACTTTGTCTTTTCGGGATTTACTTCCAAACCTATCTCTTTACTTGCTTCCAGTAAAATTCCCGTGTTTTCCCTAATCGTTTGTGGATTTTCTCCTAACATATTCACGTCATCCGCATAGACAAGCAGCTGACCCGTTTTTAAACATTTATGAATATATTTTACTGAATGCTTTAAGAAATATTTGCCTCTTAAATATACAAATAGTGAACATAAACAGAAAGTGAAGTGTTAGACTGAAGACCTTAAAGGTCTAAAAAAAATCCGGTTATAGGTTATGTTAGGGTCTAAAAATCAGGTTATGTTAGGTTGTGTTATATTATGATATGTATAAAGGTAGAAAACATGGAGCTATTAGACAGATATATTTTATATACAGTTGAACAGTTGAATAAGGAATTTAAGAAACAGTTGGGGTTAGCAAAGAGTGCTGCATATGATTGTTGTTGGTGCCTATCCCAGCTTGTAGCTCTATGTAGCTAAACTATGTCCATGAAATTACATTTTTCTAATTTATCTGTTATATTAGCCGGATTTTTCCAAAATGTTCTTCTTTTGTGCAGTTGATACAGTTCAAAATGTGTTGAGGGGAAGCGTCATACAGTATGTATTGCATTTTAAGTCATGTGGAGAATTTCTTAACGCCATTTATGTATTTAATGGTTTTAAGATGACTTGTTTTGAAACTGTATATAGTAATTATATGGAACAACCTAAAAATAAATAAGGGCGAAGGAACTTGGACATTTATAAACAGATAACTTTTTTTCTCATCCGTCTTTCATCCATGTGAATGTTAAGGATATAAAATCTGTCCAAATTAATTCAGATTAATTTAATAAGTTTTGTGTTAAATCGCTGACAGATATTACATGTTCGGTTAAATATAAACTATCCTACATGAAACAGCCACCGGCGTAGCTCTGCCGGCTAAGCCGCTTGCCTGCCGATCCGGAGTTGCGCTCGGGCGCGGGTTCGATTCCCGCTTGGGCTGATTACCTGGTTGGGTTTTTTCCGATCGTAAGGCAAATGTCATGTAATCTATGGCGAATCTCCGACCTCATCTTGCCAAATATCTCACTATCACCAATTCCATCGACGCTAAATAACCTCGTAGCTGATACAGCGTCGTTAAATAACCAAGTAAATAAAAATAAAATATCTGAAACATTTTGATACCGTAAAAAGTAAAAATCCGAAGTAACATAATATTTTAATTAGAACAGTATTTCAGTTGAAGATGGGATAGGTGCAGATAAAAATTCATCACAGCCTCGTTGCTGTGATGCATTTGGCTTTTCAATAATTTTATTAAAAGATAATTCAGATTAATACTCTACTGTTAATGATTATGTTCATTAGGTGTTGTTACCAGGCATATTTCCATAATGTTTTAAAATACTTTCTTACTTACTTACTAGTACTGGCTTTTAAGGAGGTTCATTCCCGCCCTCACATAAGCCCACCATTGGTCCCTATCCTGAGCAAGATTAATCCATTCTCTATCATCATATCTCACCTCCCTCAAATCCATTTTAATATTATCTTCCCATCTACGTTTCGGCCTCCCTAAAGGTCTTTTTCCCTCCGGCCTTCCAACTAACATTCTATATGCATTTCTGGATTCGCCCATACGTGCTACTTGCCCTGCCCATCTCAAACGTCTGGATTTAATGTTCCTAATTATGTCAGGTGAAGAATACAATGCGTGCAGTTCTGCGTTGTGTAACTTTCTCCATTCTCCTGTAATTTCATCCCTCTTAGCCCCAAATATTTTCCTAAGCACCTTATTCTCAAACACCCTTAACCTATGTTCCTCTCTCAAAGTGAGAGTCCAAGTTTCACAACCATACAGAACAACCGGTAATATAACTGTTTTATAAATTCTAACTTTCAGAGTTTTTGACAGCAGACTGGATGATAAAGCTTCTCAACCGGGTAATAACACGCATTTCCCATATTTATTCTGTGTTTAATTTCCTCCCGAGTACCATTTATATTAATGTTTTAAAATATCGAGAATAATTATTCTACATAAAATAGTTGATATTACAAACTTGAAAATTTTCTACCAGTGTCTTCAGTTCCTATAATATCAAAGCTGCTTGAATATGTAATGTACAAGTAATTGGTGTCATATTTTGAGTATCATAACATATGCTCACTAACAGAGTATGGTTTTAGATCTAAAAATTAAACTACCGGTACAGTATTTTAGCTTCAGAGGACATAATTACATTGTAAATGCTTTTGAGGAAAAAGTTATGCTTCACCATTTCAAAATTTCTTACTTAAGATTAATGATTAATTTATTTGTTTTTTTTTTTCTTTGCAGGATGTCTTGTGAACGCTGACCAGATCGCTGCATGTGGTAAAGTACACACTTTCGTACAGTTCTGTAGTATTTACTTGTGTATCCAGCGAAGATCATCCAATTCGCAGCTTTTACAAAAAAAAAAAAAAGCTTTATTACTTTTAATGTATCAAATCACTAAACAATGTTTCTGATCATAAGAGTGAATAATATTGCAACCTTTTGTAAACATTGAAATCAGAGTTCACTCGCCACCGATTTCAAGACTTTCAGACTTTTGAAAATGTTTTTTTATTATCTGAAAATTTCATGTCGATTGATGTTCGGAGTGCTGACTAAAACAGTTGAGGAATTCTACAATTTTGAAAAGTAGAAATTTACGTGGAGAGCATTTAAGAAGTCACAATAAGAGCGTTGTTAACAAACTCAACTTTAATATTAAAAATGCTCACACATTACCTTCACTCGTAATACTAACTCTCTGGATTACACGTATAGCATAAATAACACAAAATTAGAAAGGGTCACTTCAGTAAATGATTTAGGGTGGTAATCTCTCATGACCTATCCTTTTAACACATATAAAAGCAATTGCGAATAGAGCCTTCAAACTGTTAGGTTTCATCTACAGAAACTCAAAAGATTTCAGGAATGTTGAAACTGTCTTAAAAATATATAATAGTTTAATACGAAGTAAATTAGAGTACGCGTCTATAGTTTGTAACCCTCACTATCACTCGCACTCGGTCATTCTAGAGAGTACAGAATAAAATCCTAAAACTGCTGTATATGAAAAAACATTCATGTTACAACATATTCCAATCTTATGAATCCATGCTGGTTGAATTTAATGTACCATCTCTCAGTAGTCGCAGGATAAGAGCACAACAAATGTATTTGTTCAAAACCATAAATGGCTTAATAGACAACCCTGATCTTCTACAGCTAATTAGTTTCAATATTGGTAAATCAAATTTGAGAAAGCGATCTCTCTTTTATTTACAGACAACAAAAACACTATCTCATAAAATATCTCCACTTTTATTAATACTTCGAACTTACAATCATCTATCAAATAAACAGGATTTAGATTTTTCGTTATTGTACAATATGTACAAGAAAAAGTCATGTAAAGCATTACTTGAAACATATGTTCTGTGTTGGTGAGTTTTTTTAATAAATGAATTGAGCCTATTGGGCCTGCCGTGTAGTGCTGTATATTGAATTTATTAACAGGGTGTTGTATTTGCTCTGCAATTTGCCAATTATAGCTACGCCTACATTTTGAATTTTTGGCTCGTTTTGATTTATTTTTATTTGGTGTTTTTCATTTATATCTGTATCTGTGTCTTTTATTTAGGTGGTATCTATTTGTTTTTTCCTTCTTTTTTCCATTTTTAATTTGTAATTACACTTGTATCTGTTTTACCTCTCTTTTCGTGTTGTATTCAATTCTATGTTTTTTTTTATCTGTACTGTGTATTGTAATTGGGGCTTTGCCCTGTTATGGACATAAATAGATAAACAAATATCGTAAACTTGGGACATTTTCCTAAAAAATAATGACAGTGTTTTGTTCTACCTATATCTTCGAACAAAAAATGCAGCTTGTTAAGTAAAAAGACGACCGCGTTCATGTGATAAGAAGTTGCAATCGTTGGAATTACTGCCACAAAAACTGAGCGAAACTTCAATAAAATGGTAGATATTCAAAAAATAAACTGAATTCACAATGAGCGAACATATCTTGAGACATTCCGCCACGGGAACAAAGAAATACTGTTATAACCAGGCTTCGAGACTTCGGACCCAATAGAGCAGTTCAGTGGGAAATCCGCATAACGGCGTACTGAGTATAGTGGTAAAGCGTACAGTGGGTGGGGTACTGTAGAATGAATGCCAACAAATACGCAAAGGAAAACGCTCTGGATTTGAAGGTTCTGACGAATAATTTGGTTTTCATACAAACTGTCTCTGAAACTATTACACGGTTAGAAAAGTCAGAGCAAGAGATGCCGGAAGCCCTCAAATTAAATTTAGAAAATGATGCAGAGAATTAATGATACACCAAGTACACCGGTTATTGAACGTGTAAAACAGAAGTGGAAATCAATTTTATGTAAAAACAACGGATATGAAACATTGTGTAACATAAACAGCAAATTAGTGGACATAGAGTCACCCGAGAATAAAGGACTGTCTCTTAGAGACTGCAATGATGTTAGGTTTCTTCGTTTTGCTCCTATCACGTCATGCGACGTAGAGCGCAGCTTTCTACAGTACAAACTTTGGCAGATAACCGAAAAAGATTTACGTTTGAGACACTCAGAATGTATCTTGTAGTAGGTATTTGCAATTTGGTACTGTAACTGCACTTTCCTAAAGACGACCAATAGGATAAATGAAGAAATTAAAATTGCTACATGCTTATTTCCAACATTAACACTGTAAGATATAATTAAACACAAATGCTTATAAAAGACTGGAGAATAAATGCTTTTCACATTCTTTTGACATTATCATTGTGTAATGTATATTTACTTTCAGAATGTACATATGTGTGTTTCCCCATACTACCGTACTCTACTCTAAATAACAACGTTGTTACCTCAACACATCTCTATCTACCTGCAGCGAGTCAACAACCTATAGTGCATGCACAGTAAACTTATTGTATCGGGTCCAAAGTCTCGAAGCCTGGTTATAATGTAAACACACAAACAGATACTCCTCGAGTTGGTTGACAGCAGGCCTGTATAGCATGCTTTTAAGGTCATGACTCCAACTTGACTCTTCCGACTCTGTCTCACATCTCCACGCCGGAAATCGAAGCCGGGTTTGCTGGGTTTTCAGTTGGAGATGCTACCAGCTGAATCCAGTTGGTTGGCTGTTTACTGTCATGGAATCGCGACAGGGACCTCACGTCTAGTTACGAAAGCCCTCATAATAAAAAATACGAACAATTTTAGTGTCTAATTACTCTTGGCGACGGTTCATTACGCCTAAAGAGAGCTTAAAATATGGTTTATTTTGCAATTTCCCTAATTACTGGAGCTTTCTGTGACAGGGCGCTCTTAAATGAAGAACAGATTGCGCACATACTGCGGGGGGGGGTAAATTATTCGGGCGACTGGCTCCATGAGCAGCGCTGAGCGTGGGTGGCGCCTCCTTCCCTTTGCTGCAGATAAAGAAGGCGCTCCAGGAAAAGTGATGAAAACGGCCGTCAGATAAAAACAGTATCGCATCGTCGCCCGCACCCTCACGGCGCTGCCCGCGGAAACGGAATAGCAGGAAGGAAGAACCCCCGCTTTAAATTTTCCTTTTATCTCTTCCCGCTGACTATAAACGCCCTTTAATCTCCAGGCACTGCCCCCCCTCCCCGCTACGCGAGCTCTGTCTCTCTTCTTTGTGGGAAAATTTGCATGCAGTCGCCTTCCCTGATTACGCGCAGGGTTGGAGCCCCCGCTTTGTGAGTTCGATAAGGGCGAATGAATTTTTTGGGGGTGGAGAAATCGGTTTATCCGTTGTTTTTAGATTATTTCATTATACAGATTTTTTTTTGAAAATTGATTTTTAATTTTTTTGCTGTTGATGACCCCTGAAACTCGTAATACCAAAATGATAACCTGACTGGCGACTTATCCAGATTGCTTTCATGCAGACGTTGAAGCAAGCCGTGTGGCTTGTGGCTGCGGTGCCCAGAGCCTGGCCCTCCAGCATTCCGCGCCACTCTCCGTTTCAATTTTTATTACAGTAACATGACTGCCGAGGCCAGCTGAGCGCTAGTACGTTACATTAGCAAATATAGCTCTCTTTATTCACAAATTGACTGACCGTCATCATCATCATCATCATCATCATCATCATCATCATCATCATCATCAGACTTCGTTGAATTGCCACACGCACCATGCAATCAGGTTGCCGATGTACGGTAGTATAGAGGAGGTGAGCGACCGCCCGGTCTCGTAGTATAAGCAGTTCATGTTAAGAGTTGTGACCGGTCCAAATAGATAGAGCAGCTACAGCTAATGCATAGGCCTACCTATGTAAGCACTTGTTTTTGCATTGCTGTGGTTGGAATAGTCAAAGCTTAACATTTGTTCAGTGCAGACAAGAATTCAATCAAACATACTACAATGAGAGTGTTGCTGTTCCAAACAATTGCCCCTGGAATACCCTTACCCCCGCAGCCAGTCTTGACGCGGTGGGGAACGAGGTTGGATGCTGTTAATTATTATGCAGAACATTACGGCAAAATAATGGAGGTAATTCATACCGTTATCCAAAATAAAAAATTCACTAATTTCAGATAAAGTGAAATGTAAATTGAGAAACATTATTGCTAAAAATTCTGCCTATTTACAATTTCGTATTATAAATAATGTACTATCAGGCCACGACAAGACGTCTGAAGTTGGTGTACTAAAAAGTAGTGACTTTCCTTTCTTCAAATATGCACCTATTACATCGTGTGATGTCGAATGTACATTTTCCCAATATAAAAACTGTTTAAGTGACCATCGGAGGAGGTTCACTTTGCAGTCGCTCAAAATGTACGTAACTCTCTACTACAATGCACATATTCAAGGATGATGTGAGTATATTACAATAAATTTTAAGAGTTAATATATCTCACTACAAAATAATTGTGTATTTACATATTTAGACATTTCTTACTTCAATGATCATTCAATATATTTCTTGAATGCAAGATACAGGTTTTATTGTAACCGCAGTATACTGCTCAGTGTTTACATCAGAGGCATACTCCATCCGTTGCACGTCTCCTTCTCATACAGTCTATACCGCGTGCGTAGTAAACCTTACGATTCTCGTGGCAATTCCACGAAGTCTAATAATAAATAATAATAATAATAATAATAATAATAATAATAATAATAATAATAATAATAATAATCATCATCATCATCATCATCACCATCACCATCAAAAGTTGCAGGTTTAAGGAACTGATTACATTCGGGCTATTCCATATGAAATCGATCAGTAAAAAACCTCGCATTTTTTTACACTCTAATTTTTTCCCTATTTATACAAGGTGCTGAGGAGAGTGCATTTACAAAAATATATTATCGAAAGTCAAACGGTTTTCGTGTTGTTGAGCGACAAATTTAGCGTATTTTAGAAAAAACAAGCCTCTTTCAGCGCTCAGAACTCTGGAACCATTTACTGCAGAACATTGAACGAGAGTTCATTTTGAAGCTGACATTTAGTGGGTTATGATAAGAAGTAATCCTTATTTTTATTATATACAGAGAGACAGATAATCTGATTTTACTTACTTTTACGCTTTTTGCCCATTTGTAAAAATGTAAAAAATATTGAGAAAAAACATTGCATTATTAAGAGGGATTCGGCATTGTTTGCTTAGTGTCACAGCAATAAGTTTCGAGGGTATTAAATAAATTATTTTCACACGCCTAGACTTGAAAAAGCAGTACCGCACGCACTGGCCGAGAGATGAAGATAAGCGAGCGTTGGGCGTCATTTTACTCCTGTGTTTATGAAAACCTGTGATAAAGCTAGCCCAGCCATGCGCTACTAGACGAAACATCACGTGTTTATGTCTCCTGGCCTTGCTTGCCTAGGCTAGCTCCCGCCTCACAGTCAGCTGGTTAGTTCACGCGCGTACTATTTATTTTCTTTATTTGATTTTTCAATACTTTCTTATAACGTTGCACCAGTAAAAATACGTGTTTATTTGTACTTTCAATGCGGAATCTAACCATATATTTTAAAATATTTTTTCGTGGTCAAAGGCGTCTTAATGAGGAAAATCTAAATTTCTCCATTTCCAAAAAAGTAAGAAAAACTGTTTACATGTCAATATAAACTTTAATTTCTCAGCATCAAAATAAACCATGATTTTGATCATTGGTGAAAGGGTTTCGGAGCCACAACAGTTTAAAGTTGCTAATTTTATGAAAATACGATAAATTAAAATATTTTTAGTTTAAACACTATGAAGTTGTGATGCCTCAAACTTTGCACAAAGCATTGTATCATAGTTGTCTACGGACAGAAAAAGTTTCATTGTATTTAAAAATTGCAAGGTCAATTTTCTCTATATTTCGGTCGACTTGAGATGGAATAGCCCATTCTGATCTCTCCGTCTCCAATAACAATTGATATCGATGGCTAAGAAGTCATAGCTCGTATTTGTAAATTTTCAGGTGAATGAAACACTGTTGTCTCAAAATAGAGAAACTTTTTCTGCATTTTGTGTCACTTTGCAAAATTTTCTACTTGTGGACAAAATGCTAGTAATTCTCCAGTTGTGTAAATATAATACAAATGTAGTTAAACTACAGGGTGATTCAGAAAGGAATGCGTTTTTGTTATTTAAATAACACGTCAAATATTATAGTGGGAGGGTTTGCGACAAGTTTCCTACAGTAGAAGTGGTCTTAGGAAATCAGTAGCGATGGATCGCTTCACATGTTAAAGGACTTTCGTTTGCATTTGTATAAAATTAAATTAGTGCATCCTCGGCAGATATGTGAGGGTGTAGTGGGTGAACTTGGAGTAGGATATGGTTTTGCACGAGTAATTTCCGAAGATTGAAGTTTCAGTTCATATAAATAAATATATTCAGTAATTAAAAATAACCGAGTTTTTCAATTTTCTAAAAAATGCATTATTTTCTTAGTTTACCATTTATGTACATAAATTACCATTTCTGCCCATACGAAATATCACTTCTTAGACATCTATATTCTACGTATAGAGTTGACCTGTGCATCTCCTCTCTTGGCCACCAAGTTTTGTCCTGCCTTCAGTTTGTTGTCTCCTGTCCCTCATCCTTGTTGTGCATTGTGTTGTGTACTGCTGGATTCTAATGTTCCTCTTTCAAGCAAGAAATTGTGTTACAGTTGTTTATACGAGTATTTATACTTTTTAAATAATTCGTGACACTTTATCCTTCAATGAAACTTTTTTTAACGTCTAAATGTTGAAGTCTGAACTTTATCATAGTGCAAGCCTCGTGGCATCCTGTCTCATACCTGACAGAGCCCCAACCCCTTAGAACCTGTATCAGCATCGAAGACCCGTACTACTCTAGACAGTTCACCCAGCCCAGGAGTTCTCGACTGTGCCGCCCTCCACTGTCGCATGTCCCGTTAGACTCCCTGCTCTCAACATTAACAAATAAATCTGAATTCGACTTGGTGGTATTTTAACGCAAAATAATCAATTGCATTATTAGCTTGTATTCTTTTAAGTGTAAGGTTATATAAACATGTACATTGCAAATTTGCATGTTGTGCTGACGTCGAGCATTACAGGCGCTATGTTCAGTCCAAGTTAGTCAGTATGGTAAAGTTCTATACTCGCCGACGTTCGCTCTGCAGGAGGAGGTCTGTCGTGTTTGTTCCACCTCGTTACAAACATATATTGGCTGTCCTCCACTCCCAGCTCTTTATGTTTTAACTCCTTGAGGATTTTACCACAGATTTTGCGATTAGTTTTTCATATGAAATAAGACGAAGTTTGCCATGTCTTGGTTGTCTCTCTCATGTTCGAACATTGCAGGGCACTACTGCCTACTTGACAGCTTAGTTTTTCTTCATAGCCGCGACCTGCGACATAGAAAGGTGTCGTGTCGCACAGTTTGAGAACCCCTGTCTAGCCTAATTTTATATATTGCGCATGAGCGATGAAATTATGGGAGGTGGAGAATGTTGGTGAAAAGAAAGAGGAAAAAAGATTTTTTATTTTATTTTATTGGTTTATTTTACGACGCTGCATCAACATCTAGGTTATTTAGCGTCTGAATGATATGAAGGTGATAATGCCGGTGAAATGAGTCCGGAGTCCAGCACCGAAAGTTACCCAGCATTTGCTCGTATTGGGTTGAGGGAAAACCCCGGAAAAAATCTCAACCGGGATTTGAAACCGGGCCACCTGGTTTCGCGGCCAGACGCGCTGACCGTTACTCCACAGGCGTGGGCAGGGAAAAAGAAGTTCCTGAGAAAAACCGCCTTCAACGTCTACCAAAATTCCTTTATCACGTCTTTATTAGCTAGACATGGTCCCACGACACTTCAATCCCTGAAGAAGATGGCAGAGATGGTCACCGAAAGCTTGGAAGCAACTATCCAACTCACTTGTCTGAGAATCCGAGAAGAATATTATTCCAATGTCGGGAAAGCCTCAAATCCTAATTTTCTAAACATTAGAAAAGTCAGTCAAACAAACATTCGGCCTACTAAAGTTTTATAAAACAATGACTGTATCAGCATATCTGTATGACGGTCAGACCTGGGTGTTGAGGAAAGATGAAGAGCGATGAACTCTGAAATTAAGTTGCTATGATACGGGGCGCCTACACATCAGACCTGTGGCTAGCACGAGAAATGATGTTATGGGAAAGGAATAAAACTAAGCAGATGAAATATCACACTGAATGGAAATAATACATAAGAGGAATGGCAGAAAATCGTATAGCCAAAAGGGAGACCGAAGAAGACATGGCGAGTCCAATTTTTGAAAGGACCTAATCCTCATTTGTAGATGATTATTAGGGAGCGGATTTTTATGTGCTAAAAATTTAAATATATTTATTTTTTATGTGCTAAAAAGTACGAAAATATTTGCTAAAAATAAAAAAATATATATTTTTTTAAATATGACAAAATACCTTACTTAGCTTGAAAAAAAATGTTACTAGGTACTCACCAATCACACTTGAGTGCTAGTAGTTGGCCGAGAATTGCAGTGAACAACAAAGGTCATTTCCAAATTCCCATCACAAATGCATGCCGATTATTTCTGAACAACGACTTATACTATGAAAACGATCTTTCCACATCACATGACGTCAGACGTGCATATTTAAAGAGAGGAATGTCACAAACACAAACACCGTCAGTTTCACCTACAGGCACACCCTCCAATACTTGAGCAACTTTACACATTTTTTATATCCACTGTTTTTCCCAAACACATTCTGGAATTTGTCCCTTAGTACTTGTACATCTGAACCTGGTAGCGAGTCTAGTTTAATTTCCACGGCACGCACCTCCCTGTTTCAGACAGGTTTTTGGATGTTTCGAGTATTTTTATGGTGTCACACTAAAAGCTTAGATTTGCTAATAGGAAAGCCAAATCGTTTTTTAAATAACCATCTTTCAGTATATCTTGAAGGATATCGATTGACGAAGCCCGATAACAGAAAGTCACAACAAGATATGTTGCCTTACTTGATGGACATGAGCGAGAGGCGAGAGATTTGTTTAAATTAAATAATGTTCATACCCGAGCTCTTATCTGTTGTGATTCACAAACAAAGCGTGGAATGAAATCATCTTCAGCAACAATAAACATTCCTAATTATGTGTTGCAAGATCTCTCCTCCTTGTCCATGTTAATTTATTCTCTAATAATAACAGTTTCTTCTGTATGGTTGTGAAACTTGGACTCTCACTCTGAGAGAGGAACATAGGTTAAGGGTGTTTGAGAATAAGGTGCTTAGGAAAATATTTGGAGCTAAGCGGGATGAAGTTATAGGATAATGGAGAAAGTTACACAACACAGAACTGCACGCATTGTATTCTTCACCTGACATAATTAGGAACATTAAATACAGACATTTGAGATGGGCAGGGCATGTAGCACGTATGGGCGAATCCAGAAATGCATATATAGTGTTAGTTGGGAGACCGGAGGGAAAAAGACCTTTAGGGAGGCCGAGACGTAGATGGGAGGATAATATTAAAATGGATTTGAAAATGATGACTGGATTAATATTGCACAGGATAGGGACCGTGACAATGAACCATCGGGTTCCTTAAAAGATTTGTAAGTAAGTTTTAAATGATATGCTGCCTAGCAGTTCTTTGTACTAAAAAAATGGATCACGGATACACCACACAGCGCTTAGAAACACGAAGCAACCAAGAATTCTTAAAAAGATGACGTACTTCTGAGTGATATAATTGATTTAGTTTTGAAATGTTTACAAGTTCTTGTAAAAAATTATTTAAGCAAAAAAACTCCAAGATTTATGTGTTCATAATAGACGTCCTGAAAATATGTATTTACATAATTTTTTTTGGGAAAATATATGTTTTTATGTGAAATAAAATTCGGGTTTTAAACTTGAAACTTCATGTTCGGAATTTTTAACTTTGTTAATTGTGGATTTATTAATTTGTCCTACAGAATAATCTCTGTAATGTTGACAATTAATATTCGAGGAGAAAAATTCGCTCTGGCGCCGGGGATCGAACACGGGTCCTTGGTTCTACGTACCAAGCGCTCTGACCACTGAGCTACGCCGAATTCAATCCACAGCACCGGATCGAATCTTCCTCCTTCAGCGTTTCCCTTTGTGGCCTGACGTCCACACCTGTGGAGTAACGGTTAGCACGTCTAGCCGCGAAACCAGGTGGCCCGGGTTCGATTCCCGGTCGGGGCAAGTTACCTGGTTGAGGTTTTTTCCGGGGTTTTCCCTCAACCCAATATGAGCAAATGCTGGGTAACTTTCGGTGTTGGACCCCGGACTCATTTCACCGGCATTATCACCTTGATCTCATTCAGACGCTAAATAACCTAAGCTGTTGATAAAGCGTCGTAAAATAATCTACTTTGTGGCCTGACTCCAAGTTAGGCATATTTGTCATATTGTCAACATTACAGAGATTATTCTGTAGGACAAATTAATAAATCCATAATATC
The DNA here is from genome assembly GCA_025594305.2 of Periplaneta americana. Taxonomy (NCBI): domain Eukaryota; kingdom Metazoa; phylum Arthropoda; class Insecta; order Blattodea; family Blattidae; genus Periplaneta; species Periplaneta americana. The sequence goes on along the minus strand of JAJSOF020000005.1, from coordinate 180,119,399 downwards.
CTCATAGCTAGCAGTGCATCACAACTGCGGAATCCTGGCCAAACAAGTCACTCAACTGAGTGCGCTCCTAGTATAATGGCAGTTGACACTTGACATATACGTCAACAAATATGACTAACTTGGAGTCAGGCCACAAAGGGAAACTCTGAAGGAAGAAGATTCGATCCGGTGCTGTGGATTGAATTCGGCGTAGCTCAGTGGTCAGAGCGCTTGGAACGAAGGACCCGGGTTCGATCCCCGGCGCCGGAGCGAATTTTTCTCCTCAAATATTAATTTGTTAATTGTGTTTTATCACACGCAAAAATAATATTTAATTACATAGGAATCCGCTCCTTAATGATCATGATTATAATGATGGTGCAAAACCAGTCATTGATTTGTTACTTGTGGCATGGACTATTCCGAACTCGCGATGTCATAAAACTCGAGACAACTTGAAAGGCAGAACTAGCAAGAAAGAAATATATATTCGTTCTCCTCTTCGGGAATGGATTTGAGAGTCCTCTTGAATTGTAGTAACAAGTTGCCAAGACCAAAATGTGTACCATGGACAACCCTTGTGTTATTTTCTTTCTTACGGAAGGTGTCTCCGCGGCTTAAAGGCGCACTTGCATCCTGTGTACACACTGCGTCGTGTGTTGAAGATGTTCTCATGAATTTTGACAACAAACTGTTTTCATCTAGAGTGCAAAACAACAACAACCAACGCCGAAAATAATTGCATTGCGAGCGCGACTCGATGAAGAACTATCACTACTGATGAATTTATTATCACAGTATTTCTATTGTGGCTTTTAATTAAATTTAGTTCTCTTTTTGTTATTTTATTACATTCCATTCGTTGTATTCTTCTCTACGTTTTTCTTCTTATTTATTTCTACCAATTGAGTTGCTTATGGACTATTCTAGTCTTTAGGTCTGTATTTTACTTTTCTATTAACCTATGGCATTATTTTCATTTTGTATAATTATTATTTCCTGTAATACGTTAGTATTTTGTTCTTTACAATGTGACCTGGTAGAGTTGAAGAAAAAATGAGTCTTAACTCTGCCAGTATAAATAAATAATAATACTGCTACTACCAAGGGGTATAACCGCTAGGGTTACAGTTATAACCTATTTGTAAAATAATGTTGCTTAAAAAGTTTCACAAATTTATCTGTGACATTTTTGAGGCTTTGTAGCAAGTAATGTTCTTAAATCCAAGTAAGACTTTGTTTGTACAGGGACATCATTTTATTTTTACTTCAATTTTTGTTGTACCGAGTTTTTAAATGTACTTCATTCCCCCCCCCCCCACTAATGAAGTTCAACCGTCCTCCACACATATCCAAGACCGCAGATACAGTCATAGTAGCCTTACGGTCATAGAAAACAGTACGTTCCAAAATATGTTCGCATTTTCCAGTGACGAAAGAGGTTTCAGTATTGCATCATTTTCGCACAGGTACTATCGTCCATTTGCCTACGTCGTATCCCGGTTTCCACCACCAGCTTTTATTCGCCAGCTAGTGGCTGGGCTGTCTTAGCTCTTTTCTGAGAACATTAATTTCTGTTAGGAATTGGACGTCTACGTAATATTATACAACTGTTTAAAATAACTTAAATAAAAGGGCCTCGTTAAGTAATTAACTGTCACGTGATTTCCTCCCTTTCTACGATCCTACGACAAAACCCCTTGGACGGATAGTAGATAGCATGTCTCAGTAATTTAATCTTTTCGGATCGGGCAGAAGTGAAGATTGAATTTACAGTACGTAAGGTACTCTTTTATAGAGTAGGTACAGAATTATTTCAACATGAGTTACTAGTACGAAGGACGAAACTGGTAATTGGAATTAGGACAATAGTTTTAATTGCGATAATATGCACATTAGAACTGAAGTCTGTATCGAAATGAACGGCCACAATTTTCAAAAATGTATTTAAATATCCATATTATGATTATTTTTCAATTTAACTTCATTCTCTATAGTGTACGCTAATGTGCTATAGACAGTATAATATACACTGCATAATGAATACGTCCACATGGATAGCTCAGTTCGTGAGTAAAAACACTCATTGTTAATACTGTACTGTATTTTGATCAAACTCAAAAGCGCGATATTTCCTAGTTTACGTAAATGGATGAACTACTTTTCTTCCCTCCTATACCTAGTAAAGTGATTTGTTTTTATATTACGCCAGTATCTTCGAACTCCAGTCGTGGAAGGAGGTAGCAAACGGCGTTGATCCAGAGGTATAGGGAAGTTAATATTAAAAAATGTTAGTAAAAATAAGATGATGTCCCTGTAGTTATTCATGCATCTTATGGGAGGTAGTCCTGTTTGCAAGTGTACGCTTCTACACTAATTTTTGTGTATTATTTGTGACTGGAAGGTCATTTGACACCATGCATGTTCGAAGAATAGACTATTACTAGATGTCACTAATAGACTCCCTAATCAACCTAACGACCTGTCATAACACATTTATTTAGCAGAAGTGTGTACTGATCATACATTGAAAATATCGTGGGACTCGTAGAAGATAATTGTGAACGCCTCACCGCTGTTCAGATTTGCCAGGTCGGGCGAGTCATCGCGATATAGGCTACATGAGAGGGGCAATCGGCGAGTAACGGAATTGCTGAATGCCGAGTCTTCCTTTAGGCTACCTCGAAAATCGAAGGACGATATAGGCCCTAATATGTTTTCAATATTACATTATCGATAGGTTTCCAGACCATTTTTAAAATCGTGTCATTGTTGTTCATTGTTGTCAGTGTCGTCACGACGTGCTTCGAATGCTCATCATCTCTGTATCGTATGGCCAGTACCTTACATTGTGACGTCATTGTTTTATAAGACCGCAAAACACGTTATTACGGTCCGCGGTTCGTTCGTCTTGCGCATTTTCATTGCTGTACTGTTGCTCTGCTGCTAATAATGTTGTTAATGGGAAAACACTGCAAATGTGAGAAATAATGCCGCATAGTTTGGGAGAATTTTTCTGAATTTAAAAGGGGCGTCTGTACACCGAATTTTGACAAAAAAAATGAAATTTTGGTGTTTATCGTTTTCGATAGTTTAGTGTGTGTAAAATGATAATATGATTTTATTTCTTCTTTTAGCCCTATCTTCAGGAAAAATAAAAATATAGATTAATTTGTATTAGTTCTTAATGCAAAAATGTTATCAATGATTTTTTTTTTGCTAATCGCTCACTGGAATTTTAAATTTATTTTACCGGTTGTATACATAAAGGTATGTTACATACGTCCTATTTTTTCTACATTTGTATCTTTTATCACTTCTGAGGAAAGTGCATCCAAAAATTGAGGAATTTAACATTGTAGCATATGGAAGTATAGACTCCCCTTAAAGATAAATTGAAAGTTACTGTATAGACCATACCTGCACAAACAGCGCTCAACGAGCGCGCGCGCTCCTTCGGAGCGGGAGAGCTGTGTTTACCGCTCGCCGGAACGGAGAGGAAGATACGTCAGAATGACATAGACTTGCTATAGGTAGAGGAGAGGGAAACGACCACTCAGTTATCTAGTGGAGTGCAGTGTGTAGGCCTATTCTCAGTAACTGTTTCACGTTGCTTACCTACTGCTACAGTACGGTATGGAGGAATCTAAAAGACGGAACATAACATTTAACATTTAACGATTCACAGCTCGAACTTATTGATCTTCAGTGTGACCTAAGGGCTAAAGATGGTTTGAATAATACTACTAGCCTGGTTGAGTTTTACAAGACTAAACATTAGCAATAATATCCACGACTACACAGGCTGGCTGTGACAATGATTGCTATGTTTGGCTCAATATTTATATTTGTGAGCAACTGTTTTCTATAATCAACTTTAATAAAGGCAGACATCGAACATCTGTAACTGATGTTTCATTACTATCAGTAGGCTACTGTTTCTTTCAGCTGCCAACAGCATAAATCCTCGTTTTTATGTATGTATGTATTGCGAGTAATTTTACGGCTGTCGCCGTCTCCCGCTTCTCAACTTCCAGCTACTCTGGTTTTGCCAATCGCCCATTTGTAGACCCCTGCAGACCATATCCTCCTGAACCTCCTTGCTCCATTTTTTCATTGGCCTTTCTCTTCTCTTTTTTTCCGGGGAGTCCAGTTGAAGACCTTATTAAGCGGTCGGCTTTCTCTGGAGATGCCCATACCATATCAGGCGTTTAGTTTCCACTGATTGTAAGATATCTCCTGATACTTGTATTATATTACGCACATCCTGATTCCTAATGTGGTCCATCCTCGAAATTTGACAACTACGGCGCCAGTAATCCATTTCTAGAGCCAACAATTTCTTCTTCATCCTGTCTCTGATTTCCCAAGTTTCAGAGCCATAGGTACATATACTTTCTATTATAGTTTTATATATATACTTGTCTTAGTTTTCCTTGTTACCTTGTCATTCCACAGGAGTGTATTTAATTGTCTTATGGCCCGCTTTCCTTTACCAATCTTATTATTCATATCTTCATCACTTTTGGCCTGACTGTTGAGGGTAACACCGAAATATTTGAATGACTCAGAGTTCGTTTTTATGTACTGATAAATAAAAATATAACAAAATGATATTGTACATTTAAGTAGCTATAGAATTTCTATTACTTCTGTAAAATAAATATTTCTTTATTAAATAATAATAGTCCAAGATAGTTTTGCAAACACTGAACTGGAATTCATTTCATTAACACTCTTACTAGTACTGTATTTCCTTTTGTGTGTATTTTGTACGAGATCACCCCTTCTTCCAGTCCACCCTATACAGAGCGCAGCTAATATCCGTATTCCGCTCATGAGCTGTGAGCCGGCTCGGAGAGCGCAAACCTTGTGCAGGCCTGGTTTAGACGTTATTAATAACTAGACAGTTTTAAAGATCTATCACGAATTGTATTAGGTGGAAAAAATTAAAGATGATACTACTTATTGTGTATATCTTTCAAGATGTAACTCCGAGCGGATTACAGTACGTAATGTACTAATGCCCTTTTTGTAATAATAATAATAATTTATTTATTTTATTTATTTATTTATTTATTTAATGTGCTGTACAACAGCCAGTGGCCAATTACAGTTCAGCACAAATATAACAAAAACATAAAACAAAAATGATAATAATAATAATAATAATAATAATAATAATAATAATAATAATAATAATAATAATAATTCGAGATAATAATAAGATTCGAGCTCAGTCTTTTCTGAAAGTGTTGTATAAGGAAATAAAAGAAGAACTGTTCTCTCCTCTAGTTGTCTGTTGGGTTCAGTTCACTTGACAACGTGGAGGCAAGTTTGAGATCCTTACTGACAAAACACAGGGCGGGCATCGCATTTACAGTAGACTAATATACTCGTACTGTGCTCCGACCACGAGAAAGTCTCTGCCGGATGAGACGAAGGGGAGTAATGCTGTGAATGAATGTTGATGTCATAAGGTCACACACGTGGGTACTCGTATATCTATTGGCACAAACAATAACATTGATACACACATGTTTATATTACCCTAGTTACAAAATTAGATCACTGTTAATCTCCTGGTCTTTTAATCCCTCCATACAGGAAATAACAAATGCAGGAGAGCGAATGGTTTTTAAACTGACGTTATAACGATAATAGATGACGCGATAGTAAGCACATTCCTTTCACGGTTGATCTCCTGTTGGAGAACAGTAGGTGGAGTTCGAATCTAAGAGCGCGGATTCTAAGCATCATTAAAGTGAAAAGCGGTTCTATTTTCAGCTGTTTCTCCGAATATGTTGTATAGAGATCAAGAGGCTGAGGAAAACCACAAGATATTGGCTTTCCGTTTGGACGCTGGAAGTTATTGTTAGTTCAGAATGTTCTAAGGAAAAGAGGTTAATATCACGCTTGGAAATACCCGGCGCATGCGCGGAAAGGCGAAATCTGTTCCAGACAGTGCTAAGCTATCGAGTACTTAAGGCGTATTAGTCGGTTGAAGATGCAATCAATCAATTAATGTGCCAATCAATCATAATAGTGATCAATAACAGCGCCAACAAAGCGTTTGGGTTTGTCGTCGATGAACGGCGTCGATTCTCAAGTTTTTGTTCTCCCGTTTTAATTAGGCGGGGGGGGGGGTGGCTGGGAGCCATAACAACAGCTTCATCAGATATAATAGTCGGTCTGCAGCGCCCAACTTCCGATGTGATGAATCGCCCGTAATCAATAGAGCCAACTTTTCCTTAACAAGCATCCCCCACTCCTCTCGCTAACGGGTTGCCATTTCGCACCTCATTAGCGACCATTCAGCTATGACGTGTCTCCTAGGAGGAGGAAACGCTGACCCAGCTTATCGGACCGTAAAGAGTCGCTGCTTCGAGTCTGGCGCGTGATACATCAAGGTGGATCTCCTGGATTCGGATTCCTTAGGACGCTGACAACTGTCTTTCAATATATAATTCTGGTGTTATTGGGCTACCTGCTTATAACCTTCCATTTTACCTCTGCGGGTATGGAAGGGAGATTCGTCTGGTCGCACGCTAGACATGTCTTCTGGTCATGGAATTGGAGACATCACAGGACAGTGACCTACACTGGAAAACCTTACAATGTTTGCCCACTCCCTTCAGTGATATATGAATTGTATTAAGCAGAGATTTTTCAGCTGTTTCTTACTGTTAGTCCTAGAAGAGCCTTTTGTGAGAAGTCCTTGCATGGCAGCAAGAAATCATAAGTGGATTCTACATTAATATAATTATGATGCAGAAGCTGGAAGTACCAAGACAAGAACAGAGTCTGTCTAAACGTACTTTCTTAGGTCTGTGACTGGGGTAACGTTAAACTAGGACAGGCCTATTAGACTTTATCAGGATTGTGAATGCAAGATGGAAACTTCCTGCACGACTAGACAGCCAGTCACCCTTAGTGTACTGAAGACCTTCAATGAATGAGTCGTATTCAGTTCGTTTACCTGAAATTTGAACATTCAATAAAATTTCGTCCACATTTTGGTTTCATATATTTGAAATACCGTGCCATTTATTTTCTGAGACTTAAACCGTCGAGTTTTATCGTATGTGCCGTACAGTTTCTACCAAGAGTCTAAGGAGGCCTTCAGAGTGATATTTCACTCCTATTCTTACATTCCTGTGAAACAGCCTAATGTTTATACAGAAATGTCTGTGAAAAATGAAATTTTATACTGTAAACCCAATCTCTCTATCTTCCAAACTGTGAAATATACAACAATTTTTCTGTTATCACAATGTATTTAAATTTTTCATAGAAAAAAAATAGTTACTCCAGAATGAATGTACTTAGATCAGTGGATTTTATGATACAGTTAGACGCATTTGAAAGGCTTCCTGTGCAGTTATTACTTTTTGTTTAAAAAATATTATGTTACTTTGTTCAACGCATTGAAATCCAGATTTTTATTTTTTTATTTTGAAAAAAAAATGGTCATTTTCTAAAATTCTCTTGAGCTTGAAAGTCGTGGCAAATTGACCCTTGTCCACCACTGCCACTTACATCGGGAGTTGGCAACGTTGGTGAATCAGCTTATTGCCTCCATTTTTAGTAAGCAGCTGTGCAGTTCCCCTCAAGTGTGGAGAGGTTAGGTTTTTTCCTTAAACAATTGAAAATTGTTCGAAATTCAGTAAGTGTGAATGTGAAGTAGATTATGGGGATGTGGAAAAATGACTTGAGATAATATCCCTAAATTCACTGATCTAAGTACACCCATTATGGGTAATCAGTTTTTTCCTACAAAAAGTCTAATTTTTCAATAAGTTGTCATAACAGAAACGTTGTTAGATAATCCACAGTTTCAAAGCTAGAAGGCTGGGTTTGAGTAAAAAACTTCAATCTTCACAGGAATTTGGTTTTCGTATAAACATCAGAGGTTTTGACTTTAAGTAAAAGGACAGAGGTGAAACATCTCTTTTGAAGGGGTAGAAGCTTCCTGAAGCTAAGATGAAGTACATAGTTGTATCGTTCGTGACGTAGTTTAAATGTTAATCGCCCCCTCAATCTGAAGCCACGCTGCTCCCTATGTGACGTAATTGATTCTTTCTCTACTCCGTCATTTAACGATAGATGTTTAGCCAGATGTGTGCGAGGATTCGAAAATGGGATTACCTGGTATTCGCCCTACCCAGGCAACCAGCCCCGGATTACAAGTCCAACTCACTGCGTGACTTGTTCGTCTCCAGGAGCTGAAATCAATGATTTGTTCAGTGAGTCAGAGTTTGAAGTTCCATTCTTTCCTTGAAGAAGAAACCGCCAAATGTTTACGTGATATTGAAGCTGTTTGCATTTAAAATGTGTTGCGGAAGAGGGGATGATGCTAAGGGATATGCTAAATGACAGCTGGAGCAGCACGGGATGATGAACAAGACGGTGGTTGTGGTTATCGAAAAAAAAAAGAAGGTAGACATGCAAATATTAAATGAGGCAGTACAGTAGAGCAAGTGGACAGCTTCAAATACTTGGGGTGTTCTATAAGCAGTAACATGAGCTGCTGCCAGGAAGTCCAAAGGAGGATAGCAATGACAAAGGAAGCTTTTAATAGAAAAAGGATCATCTTCTGCGGACCACTGGAAAAAGAACTAAGAAAGATACTAGTGAAGTGCTTTGTGTGGAGTATAGCATTGTATGGGGCAGAAACATGGACTCTACGACGAAGTGAAGAGAAATGAATAGAAGCATTTGAAATGTGGATATGGAGAATGGAGAGTGTGAAGTGGACAGACAGAATAAGAAATGAAGCTGTGTTGGAAAGAGTGGGTGAAGAAAGAATGATGCTGAAACTGATCAGGAAGAGAAAAGGAATTGGCTGGGTCACTGGTAAGAAGATATTACCCACTGGATAATGCACAGGAAGGAATGGTGAACGGGAGAATAGTTCGGGGCAGAAGAAGGTATCAGATGAAAGGCGAAAAAAATAGAAAAGGTTGGAGAATGTTGGGTTTACCGTGAAAGACCTGCCCTTAGGTAGAAAACTACGGATGAATGAATGAAAAATTTAATCACTTTGAGTGGAGACTTGCCTGTGAAGCTGCATTCTTTCTCTCTCTCCACTTACGAATTATAATATAATTATATGAGTAAGCTGATTTAATACGAGGGACGGATTCGCAATTCCACTCTCTTCTGACCTCGTTTAACGCAGACGTGAGGTAGCGTTGACAAAAATGCGCCGATGCCAAAACGAAAAGCATAACCTGTCTCTATTTCCGCGGCTGATATCAAAGCAAATAGAGCAATTAATATAATGCGACTCTAATTTGGACGACAAGCTTTTTCATTACTTGTTGAAAATTAAATTTGTTTCACTGCAGTGTTCAATGGCGGCCGCTCCTGTAGGTAATATATCACGTTCATTGAATGCACTTCACGTATAAAATATCGCTCAGGATTACAATGGAGCAAATCTGCAGGAAGCGGAAATGCAAGTAGAACTGGAGCGAGCGGAGAGGTTATTCAAATGAGGAGACAGTTCGAGCACTTTGAATGGAGTTGCACAGTGCATAAAATTCCATTTAGATTTAAATTTATAATGTACACTGGCGCTGCTAAATTGTGTACAGCGAGAACAATCTTTCAAGGGTGCCCTTGTTTATAGAAACTTGTATCCGTTTGCCTTATCTGAGCTTCGAAAGTTTTCCCATCGAAAAAGATTAAATGGAACTAAAATAGTTTATTGGAAAGCAATACTGTTCCCAGAACGTCTCGTATAGTATGTTCCCAAACGTGCATCATGTTCAGCAAACAGCGTTCAGTGTATATAGCCAGACAGGTGTAATGATAATAATAATGATAATAATAATAATAACAATAGTAATAATAATAATAATAATAATAATAATAATAATAATAATAATAATAATAATAATAATAATAGTGTCTTAGTGAAACTTACAGCAGAGTTCGTATAGGCCAGTTTCTATCTGATGCTTTTCCAATTCACTGCTGGCTAAACCAGGGAGATGCACTATCACCTTTACTTTTAACTTCGCTCTAGAATATGCCATTTGGAAAGTCCAGGATAACACAGAGGGTTTGGAATTGAACGGGTTACATCAGCTGCTTGTCTATGCGGATGACGTGAATATGTTAGGAGAAAATCCACAAACGATTACGGAAAACACGGAAATTCTAGTTGAAGCAAGTAAAGCGATACGGTTGAAAGTAAATCCCGAAAAGACAAAGTATATGATTATGTCTTGTGACCAGAATATTGTACGAAATGGAATTATAAAAATAGGAGATTTATCCTTCGAAGAGGTGGAACAATTCAAATATCTTGGAGCACCAGTAACAAATATAAATGACAGTCGGGAGGAAATTAAACGCAGAATAAATATGGGAAATGCCTGTTATTATTCCGTTGAGAAGCTTTTGTCATCTAGTCTGCTGTCAAAAAATCTGAAAATTAGAATTTATAAAACATTATTTACCGGTTGTTCTTTATGGTTGTGATACTTGGACTCTCACTTTGAGAGAGGAACATAGGTTAAGGGTGTTTGAGAATAAGGTGCTTAGGAAAATATTTAAGGCTAAGAGAGATGAAGTTACAGGAGAATGGAGAAAGTTACACAACACAGAGCTGCACGCATTGTATTCTTCACCTGACATAATTAGGAATATTAAATCCAGACGTTTGAGATGGGCAGGGTATGTAGCACGTATGGACGAATCCAGAAATGCATATAGAGTGTTAGTTAGGAGGCCGGCGGGAAAAAGACCTTTGGGGAGGCCGAGACGTAGATGGGAAGATAATATTAAAATGGATTTGAGGGAGGTGGGATATGATGGTAGAGACTGGATTAATCTTGCTCAGGATAGGGACCAATGGCGGGCTTATGTGAGGGCGGAAATAACCTCCGGGTTCCTTAAAAGCCAGTAAGTAAGTAAGTAAGTAATAATAATAATAATAATAATAATAATAATAATAATAATAATAATAATAATAATAATAATAATAATAATAATAATAATAATAATAATAATAATAATAATAATAATGGACTCTCACTTTCAGAGAGGAACAGAGGCTAAGGGTGTTTGAGAATAAGAAGTTTAGGAAAATATTTGGTGCTAAGAGGGATGAAGTTACAGGAAATGGAGAAAGTTACATAACGCAGAACTGCACGCATTGTATTCTTCAGCTGACATAATTAGGAATATTAATTCAGATTTTGAGATGGGCAGAGCATGTAGCACGTATGGGTGAATCTAGAAATGAACATAGAGACTTAGCTGGGAGGCCGGAGCGAAAAATACCTTTGGGAGGTGGGACGTAGATGGGAGGATAAATATTAAAGTGGATTTCAGGGAAGTGGGATATGATGGTAGAGAGTGGATTAATCTTGCTCCGGATAGAGACCGATGGTGGGCTTATGTGAGGGCGGCAATGAGCCTCCGGGTTCCCTAAAAGCCATTTGTAAGTAAGGAAATAATAATAATAATAATAATAATAATAATAATAATAATAATAATGATAATGATATTGATAATAATAATAATGATAATGGTAATAATGTTAATAATATTAATAATAGACTAACAATAACAATAATGTTGATGATAGTAATAATAATAATAATAATAATAATAATAATAATAATAGTAATGATAATAATGATAATGGTAATAATTATATATTAATAATAGACTAACAATAACAATATTGTTGATGATGATAGTAATAATAATAATAATAATATTAAAAATAATAGTAATAATAAAAAGTAAACTGCAATAAACAATAATAATAATCAATAATGATAATAATGATAATATGCTTAATGTCTTATGGAGATATGAAGTCGGAATGATTAAATTAAATGTATGAATCTGCAATTTCCCGAACACTGTGGGTGGCACACTTCAACATTCGTAATATATTTACGGTTCAGTGTTGCTTATTAGGGAATGATGTCGGAATAGGTAGGTCGTACAAATAATCAACATTAAATGTGTATCGATAGACCTGACGAGATTTTTGATTCAATACCAAAGTGAGGGTTTAGCATATCGGAGTCGCGAGGTATAGTCTGCCTGGAAACTTTCGCTCACGCCCAAAATGACCGCCAGTCGCCGCGGGTCCCGACCAAGTTCATGCTCGCATCGTAGTAGTGTACCAGAACGAACCAGACCACATTTATTTCAATCCACTAGAAATTACGGTGTTGAATGGATGTTACATTGCTACATCTCCGGTGCCCCATGCCTCGGTCTGGTGTTGAAGGCGTATTTACGTCAAAGGAAAACTTTACTATAAATTGTTTATTGAATAATTTATCAGAAAAATTGTTCCTGTTCCGGGTATCGAACCAGGACCTTGTTAAACTTCCAACGCTCTCCCACTGGATCGGTGTCGGGTAGAGTTCCCGGGTAGCTCAGTGGGAGAGCGTTTTATTTTCGTTTAATCAAAGGTCCTGGTTCGATACCCGGTCAATAACAAATTTTAAACTCGAAATTTTCAAATTAACTTTACACTGGTTATTCCTGAAAGCTTAATTTGCAAATTGTTTATTGTTTATTTATTTAAATTTAAAAATGCAGAATAAAGAATATAATTACAAACAAACAAGAGAAATAGAAATAAAATAATACAAACAATATAAAACAGGAGATACAGTAGTATTAACAAAATTTGAGACCGAATGATCAGCGCTCAAATGTTACCAACATTTTTATCAGATTCATTTCCCCTGTTCCTTGCTATGGGAATCGTCTTGTCTTTACTTTAAAGACCCCTTACCATACACGAAGAAACTTGCGTGGATGTACAATGTAGAATGTTTTATTTTCGCCTTAATACTGTAGAGACATAAGTCAATAACAGAATATTTAAAGTATAAATATTTTCAATACACTAATCATCTCTCAGCGTCATCATCATTCGTTGATCATTGTCATCATCATCGATGTCATCTGTCAAGTCTAAACATCGTCGTCATCAGAATCATCGTCATCATCATCTCCATCAGTTCAGCGACTGCATCGTCATTTTCGTCGTCTATGGCATCCTCCAAATTAAGCGTGAGAAAAGTAAACATAGAAACAAACTATACTGCGAACATGTCGTCATCATCATCATCGTCATCGTCATCGTCATCGTCATCATCATCATCACCATCGTCATCATCATCGTCATCATCATCATCATCATCATTGGCGCTACAGCCCAAAACGGGCCCTGGCCTTCTTGATTCTCTGCCTCCAATCTTCTCTATCCCGCGCTCTCACTTCCCAGCCAGTTCCTACACTTCAGTAGCTGCTGACAATCTTCCTTGATTGAGTCCTTCCATCTTTTCCAATAGGTCTTTTGCCATATATCTGATCCTGCATAGCCATCTTCGGTATGCTTCAATTGTCCATTCTCTGAACATGTCCATCCCATTCCAATTTTTTGAGTTCCACCATTACTGAAATCTCCAAATCTTTGTATCTATTGTAAATTTCTTTGTTATGTCTCATTCTCCAGATCCCGTTATCTCTAACTGGTCCGAGAGTTCTTCCTAACACTTTTCTTTCAAAACTGTTGATTATGTTTTCTGTTTGTTTGGTCATAACCCAGGGTGCGCATCCATAAATTAATACCGGGCGTATCATTGTCTTGTAAAGCCTCATTTTGGTATTTGGGTGAATTTGTTTAGACTTGAACATGGGTAAAAGATTATAATAAGAATGATCAGCTTTAAGTGTTCTGTTTTGTATTTCCTGATTTTCATCGTTTCTCTTGTTAATTATCGTTCCCAGATAATTGAAATAGTCCACTATTTCTATTTTGTGATCATCTATGGTAATGCTTTGGGTCATTGGACATGTTGAGTGTGTTTGTGTCAGAGTCTTTGTTTCGTCACAGTTAATGTTCAGGCCCACCTCTTTGGAAGATTGTTTTAGGTTTTGATAGATATTTATTAAGTCGTGTTGGGTTCTAGCCATTATATTTATGTCGTCAGCATAAGCAGCAAGCTGTACTGTTTTGTATATTATTGCGAACATGTGGTCGAGATTCCGTCGTTTTGTTTTTGAACAGTTATCTTTAGCGAAATGACGGCAAGGTATGAAAGTAGCTACAGATTTAAGAGTGATTATGAGGAATGGCCGAATGGCTAATAAAAAATGCAGAACCGTGGAGGAATAGTACTTGTCCAGTGATCGCTTGTCTCCACGGGGAATAATATACTTCCGCCATGCCTTACGACTTCATGATGAACAAAAGTGTAGGAGGTAAATGCGAGTGTTTATGGACATTCATCCAACCCCACAAGAAGAAATCAGGAGATAGCGGAGGTCATTTGATGAAAGCATTGTCGATGTTTTCCACTTGTCCTATCCCAAGTTGTGGAAGCGCGCCATTGCAGTGAGGTGCTCCATCTTCACAGTAATCAGAAGCTTCATTCAGTTGCGTAGCATAACCATTTTTATCGAGTTGCTGAACGCAAAAAATTTGTTTCTGCACCATTAAACATCGTTGTTGTATTGTTGCGGTCAACTAGAGGAACTACAATGAAAACAAAACAAAATCGGAAGAGCTTTCTTACACGTATAGTTTATCCACTGGACTGAGTTACTATAGTCGCGACGCTGTTATTCCCGGCGTGACTCCTCCTCTTTGCTTACGTCTTAGAAAGTGTATCGTTCGCCATTTTTGTTCTTTCGTTGCCGAGCTACCAGACAAGGAATGTATTTGCCACATCGTTAAACATTATCATATCGTAACTCTTATGCTAATAAATCAAACGCACTGTAATTCAGCAAATAATCGAGCGGCGAATAACGTCCTCGTGTGCTTTCTGCGAACGGCAACGAAAGAGCCAAAATGGCGGGCGATTATATTAAGTATTTATCGAGCCTTAGGAAATGCATGATGTCTTCATTAGCGAATCACAAGACGCATACGTTTAAATATAGCTGGCCTGCAACGTGATTGGCTGCCGGAAATTAGAGCGACGGGACTATAGAAGTGGGATACGCAGTACAATTTCAACATTGAAGCTTTTCCTCCGGTGTAATAAGGGTTTCATATTTGACGAGATGTTGCTTAAAACAGTTTAACAGGGAACAAAAATTAATTTATCTGAATTGTATACAGTTCTAAATTATTTTGATTCACAGTTCAGAAGACACAGCGCGTCTGTCTTCGGTTCCCGGCACAGAGACGCTCTCGAGGAGTGAAAGTAGACGTTAGGCTCACTTCAGCTGCGGCGCCCCTTGTGGCTCTGGCTGCACATGAAAATGTTTCCTTCCTCCCACTTCATCAAACACCAACAATAGGAAATTGAATTTCGTACAAAATACGAATCGGATTTACTTGGTAAAACGAGAAGACGGAGCTGGTAAAAGCATCTCGACACGTGGCGCCACGTGTCGGATCTCTTGCTTACTACACATGAATAGAGGAGAAGAGAAAATTGACGCTCCGAAGAGCTTCTTTTGTTGAGTGAATAAGAGGCTTTCTGAGGCCGACATGTCGCGTGCAGATTATGCCTCCAGGGACGCAAACATGGGTTCAGTACTTCGCTATTGACTGAAATTCGGAAGAAACATTCCTTTGTAGTCCTTGGTCCGACGCCTTATCAGCCTGCCAGACACCTTGACTGCCGCGCCACCTGCAGACGAGGCGTGAAGCCGGCTACTTTGGACTAATCCGTTATCAGAATGTCGAAAAGCGATGTGCGTCGTTAAGTTGTACGCACTTCCCGTTAAACACATTACGCAGCAGTTAAAACATTGTCAGAACACGCCGACTACCGCCATGACCAGAAGCAGCAACTGGGGCGCGTGGTCGACGCTACGCTTGGGAATTTGTTCGATTAACAGAGTGAGCTTTTCTCAAGTTTCTCCAACTGTGAGGTAAATGTTACACGAGAAATTCTCGAATTCAGTTTCCAAAAGTACCATCAATTTAATCGTGCCGAATCTGAAGTCAAACTCGTGATCAATGTTGGTTCGAATCTTTGATTATTTGATAGTTTGTTTGTCTGAAGTTTCCTCCGCGATTATTTTATAGTTTTTTGTCTCAAGTTTCCTTTGTGATTATTTCATAGTTTTTTGTCCCGACTTTACTTCATAATTGTTTGATAATTTTTTGTCCCAAATTTCCTCCATGATTATTTGATAATTTTTTGTCCCACGTTTCCTCCATGATTATTTGATAGTTTTGTTCCAAGTTTCCTCCTTGATTATCGATAGTTTTTCGTCCCAAGTTTCCTCCATGATTTGATAGTTTTGTTCTATGTTTTCTCCTTGATTATCGATTTTTTTGTCCCAAGTTTACTTCACGAATGTTTGATAGTTTTTTTGTCCCAAGTTTCCTCCATGATTATTTGATAGTTTTGTCGTAAGTTTCCTCCTTGATTATCGATAGTTTTTGTCCCAAGTTTACTTCACGAATGTTTGATAGTTTTTTTGTCCCAAGTTTCCTCCATGATTATTTGATAGTTTTGTTCTAAGTTTCCTCCTTGATTATCGATAGTTTTTTTGTCCCAAGTTTACTTCACGAATGTTTGGTAGTTTTTTTGTCCCAAGTTTCCTCCATGATTATTTGATAGTTTTTGTTCTAAGTTTCCTCCTTGATTATCGATAATTTTTTTGTCCAATGTTTACGAATGTTTGGTAGTTTTTTCTCCCAAGTTTCCTCCATGATTATTTGATAGTTTTTTTGTTTCCTCCTTGATTATCGATAGTTTTTTTGTCCCAAGTTTATTTCACGAATGTTTGGTAGTTTTTTTGTTCCAAGTTTCCTCCATGATTATTTTTTTTTGGCTCAAATTTCCTCCTTGATTATCGATAGTTTTTTTTTGTCCCAAGTTTACTTCACGAAAGTTTGGTAGTTTTTGTCCCAAGTTTCCTCCATGATTATTTGATATTTTTTTGGCTCAAGTTTCCTCCTTGATTATCGATAGTTTTTTTGTCCCAAGTTTACTTCACGAATGTTTGGTAGTTTTTTTGTCCCAAGTTTCCTCCATGATTATTTGATATTTTTTTGGCTCAAGTTTCCTCCTTGATTATCGTCCCAAGTTTACTTCACGAATGTTTGGTAGTTTTTGTCCCCCAAGTTGCCTCCATGATTATTTGATATTTTTGGCTCAAGTTTCCTCCTTGATTATCGATAGTTTTTGTCCCAAGTTTACTTCACGAAAGTTTGGTAGTTTTTGTCCCAAGTTTCCTCCATGATTATTTGATATTTTTTGGCTCAAGTTTCCTCCTTGATTATCGATAGTTTTTTTGTCCCAAGTTTACTTCACGAATGTTTGGTAGTTTTTTTGTCCCAAGTTTCTTCCATGATTATTTGATATTTTTTTGGCTCAAGTTTCCTCCTTGATTATCGATAGTTTTTTTGTCCCAAGTTTACTTCACGAATGTTTGGTACTTTTTTGTCCCAAGTTTCCTCCATGATTATTTTTTTTTTTGGCTCAAGTTTTTCTTGATTATCTAGTTTTTGCCCAAGTTTACTTCACGAATGTTTGGTAGTTTTTTTCTCCCAAGTTTCCTCCATGATTATTTGATTTTTTTTTGGCTCAAGTTTCCTCCATAGTTTTTTGTCTCAAGTTTCCTCCATGATTATTTAATCACTTTTTGTTCCATCTTTCCTCCATGATTATTTAATAGTTTTTTTGTTCCATGTTTCCTCCACGATTATCTGATGATTTCTTTGCCCTAAATTCCCTACACGGCTATTTGGTAATTTCTCTGTCTCTCGATTCCTCAATGATTATTTGAAAGTTTCTTCGTCCCAAGTTTTCACCATGATTATTTGATACTTCATTTGTCATAAATTTATTCAATGATTATTTAATGTTTTGTCCTTTTTTACGCGATTTCTTGATTGAATTTTTTTGCCATTTGGGAGGGCATGAGAAAATTTTAAGTGTACTGGTAATTCCATTTATGTAATAAGTTCTGTAAGGTGTTAAGCTTGGAATGGAAGTGAATTGAAGATAATGAAAATGTTCGTTAAAATCACTCAAAATGGCATATAAATATACTTTAAATTTATTTTTAAAAGAAGAAAACCTTAAACTAGACAGAAAACCTTAAGCAAAGCAGACGAAATAAAATTGGCGTAACAACTCCTAAATCCTCGAAACGCATTTAAATCTATGTAACTTTGACTTATTCCGACTCAGTAATGAAAGGCATTTTGTCCAACATCCTGACTCTGGTTATAATAGCATAACGTCGTCACTAAAGACAGCAGTCCAGCCCCAGAAGTTTCTCTTCCGGTTTTCAGGGGGTTCAGACCTTGGCAGGGTAAGTGACGTGCTGTGCAATCGATATCACTCAGCGGCTTAAATCACTGCGATGTATTTTTGTTGTGAGCAAGCCCGCGGGCGAGGCAAATCACATCGACACGACTTTCCACTAAACCCGGTTTGGAGTCGCTTGGGTGCGAGCAGTCTTCAGCTAATCGTGTCTTGCTACGTGGCAGTTGGTGCTTACGATTGGCGATTTCTTTGTCACCACTCTGACGTCAGCTGAGCCAGGCTTTTTATTTTAAAATAAAATTATAAATATCATTAGTCGATGGGCCACCAAGGAGCATTAAACAAAATAGATCTAGTCACTGTATCAAATACAATAGTAATGCGTTACAAGTGCGGTATGTTGAAGTTTTCATGCTCGAGGAAAAGTTTGAAAAAGCGAAACGTAGTTGAGCTTTTTAATTTCCGAGAATTGAAAGAAAACATACCGCTCGTGAATCGTACATTATTTTGTGCGAAGATCGTTTATTACTAGACTTCGTTGAATTGCCACACGCAGCATGCAATCAGGTTGCCGATGTACGGTAGTATAAAAGAGGTGAGCGACCTCCCGGTCTCGTAGTATAAGCAGTTCATGTTAAGAGTTGTGACCGGTCCAAATAGATAGAGCAGCTACAGCTAATGTATACCTATGTAAGCACTTGTTTTTGCATTACTGTGGTTGTTCAGTGTAGACAAGAATTCAATCAAACATACTAAAATGAGAGTGTTGCTGTTCCAAATAATTGCCCCTGGAATACCCTTACCCCCGCAGCCAGTCTTGACCCATTGGAAAACGTGGTTGGATGCTGTTAATTATTATCCAAAATATTACGGCAAAATAATGGAGGTAATTGATTCATTGGATAGCACAGACAGTTCCGCTGTTGCAGCTGTAAAATCATTGCCTTCTGAACAGCTATTGGAAGATATTCTGTTCATTGATTCTAATTTTAAAATCGTGTCCAAAAGCATCACCCTGTTAGAATCGTCTAAACTACAACTCTCAGAAGCCCTTAATATAGTGTATGAAGTATCACAAACCGTTATCCAAAATAAGAAAATTCACTAATTTCAGAAAAAGTGAAATGTAAATTGAGAAACATTATTGCTAAAAATTCTGCCTATTCACAACTTCGTATTATAAATTATCTACTATCAGGTCACGACAAGATGTCTGATGTTGGTGTACTAAAAAGTAGTGACTTTCCGTTCTTCAAATATGCACCTATTACATGTGTGATGTTGAACGTACATTTTCCCAATATAAAAACTGTTTGAGTGACCATCTGAGGAGGTTACTTTGCAGTCGCTCAAAGTGTTCGTAACTCTTCACTGCACATATTCAAGGATGATATGAGTATATTACATTAAATTCTAAGAGTTAATATATCTCACTATAAAATAATTGTGTATTTACATGTTTAGACGCTTCAATGATCATTCATTATATTTCTTGAATGCAGGATACAGGTTTTATTGTAACCGCAGTATACTGCTCAGTGTTTACATCACAGGCATACTCCATCCGTTGCACGCCCCCTTCTCATACAGTCTATACCGCGTGCGTAGTAAACCTTACGATTCTCATGGCAATTCCACGAAGTCTATTTATTACATACCTGAAAGAGGAATTTCTAATTAGTTGCAATGAAATCTTCATCTTGGTTTCTGTTCAATGACGGCAAATTTGCAAAACAAAAACATCTATCTTCAACATTGTTGCTTTAAAATGTTTTCTGTGTTTACTATACTCCAGCAGGCCGTGATATACGTCTGTCTTTTTCCCCAGTCTATGATGAGTCTGGAATCTTGTTGATTTTTTCACGGCTTCCTTAATGTTACTTGCACCACGAATGCAGTAACTTTAGTGGAGTTGTGGAGTTTACTTAATTTTTGCAAATATTTAAAAACAATAATTAACAGTGCAATTTAGGTGAAATTGCAGTGGTAAGTTTCAATTTATAATTATTACTATATTGAACGTCTCTAAAAATAATATGTTAAAAGCCTAAAGCAGTAAAATCAATATGACACTTAAGCGGTAAGAAGAGGGAAATTGTTATGTGTGTTAGGTTGGGAATACTGAATTTGGAATTGTAGACTTTCCGCGGATTGGTTTTGTGCGGAAACCAAGCAAATACGCACGATCTCGCACAAAAATAAATAATACCACAATTACATATAGTAAAACAGTAAAAAATTTAGGAGTATATTTAGATTCAAATTTAAATTTTCAAAGTCAAGTGACCTACATGTGTAAGAAAACTTTTTCCATTATTCATTCCCTCAGACACTTAACCAACGTTTTACCTCTCAGCCTTAAAAAGAACCTGATCCAAACTTTAGCGATGCCCCACTTCGATTATTGCGATTCTCTATTCGCGAATCTAAATACTGATCTTGCCCATAGACTACAGCGTGTTCACAATATCTGCGTTCGTTTCGTTTGTAACATTAGAAAATTCGATCATGTAACACCGTTACTAGAATATTGTTTTCTTGGAATCCACTTAAAGAAAGAAGATTCTTCAACTCTCTCTTATTACTATTTCAAATCATCCACACCTCCACACCCTCTTACCTAGCATCTCGTTTTGTTTACCTTTCACTACCTCGAACCCAGAACATGTACCTTCTCTCTATTCCTTTGCAAAGAACATCCTTCTCCTCATCATCTTTCAGCATATCTATTCCGCACCTCTGGAACTCTCTCCCTGACCATGTCAGAGACTGTCGGACAATACCAAAATTCTAATTTTAATTAAAAAATCACATTCTAGTTCATGGAATTGCTTGTTGAACACCTGTCAGGTTGCGCAACTTCGGCTTAACCCATGACATATAATAAATATTGTAAATATGTTTTTGTAAAATTGTCAATTAATATGTAATGTATTTATTATTATTATTATTATTATTATTATTATTATTATTATTATCATCATCATCAGTTATCACTATCATCATTGCTATCTCTGTTTTTCTTTATTTTTTTCCTTGTATTAGCTCGATGAGAGCTCTATAGTGTACTTTTGACCCTGTTGACCCTCTATAGGGCTTTAATTTAATTTGTATTATTTTCATCAGTGTCTGTATTTTTTTGTATTTATATGTGCTATCTGGTAGGATGGAAGATCCTGCCTAAATAAATAAATAAATAAATAAATAAATAAAAAATAAATAAATAAATAAATAAATAAATATGGATTTCGAGATGATTGCGTAACTGGTCGTTCCCAGCAATCTTGGAACAAAAAAGTGCATTTTGACATACCGTCTGTCTGTGTGAGCGGCTAATTATCAGATTTTTTATTTTCAAAATTTACGAATCAGTTTTCTGAGAATGATGCACAAAAAATTTAAATAAAAGCTCGCACAATGGATCGACTGAGAGGGGTCAGACTTCCCTCTTTTTCCTCTTTTATATTGTGCAGACTAAACTGACAATATTAATCGGCCAAGTTCGCATTGAGCATCAAACATTTTTTCTTTGAAATATTGTTTACTGTACGGGATTATTAAAAATGAAGTAGACACTTTTAATGTTTTTTAAACAAAAATTATATGTCATATCGACATCCATTTTGAACTGTTAGATTGAACTATAGAAATATCGATAAGACACACGTTGGTACTACTGTACTGGCACAAGCATAATAGCTAAGATGGCTATCTGTGATATCGACACGCGTTTTGCTCTGTTGGGTTGAGGATCTATTGACAGTGGGTCTTATCTTTCAACAAGATGGAGCACCGCTCAATGCAGTGGAGTGATAGAAATTATAAATTTCCTGGACGAAACATTTCCACAGCGCTGGAGTGGCCGGCAACGGACGATAATCTCGCTCTCGCACGGTGGCCACCAAGGAGTCCAGATCTCACACCGTCTGACTTTTTTTTTTTAGATTTTTTAAACATAAGGCTTACATTCCGTAATGATTTAGATGAGTTGAAACAACGTATCCTGAGAGCCGTGGCAGATATGTTACACCGGGTCTGGGATGAACTTACTAGACTATGGCCTTGATGTGTGCCGTGTGACAGAAGAAGCACATGTTAAACATTTGAGAGTATCTATAGGAAACTTGACTTACTTTATAAAACAGTGTAAACTGATTTCTGGTAGGATTATTAGTTTTGGTTATATAAAACATTGAAAGTGTATTATATAACTATGTATTTTAGACATTTCTTCGTGCATTGAGTTTAAGTTTTTACCCCTCTAGTTCGAAGATTGCATATGTAGGTCGACATTAAAACTTGAAGAGACATGCTTCCTTAAAATACTGTCATAAACCCTGTTGTTTATTAACGATTATTGGCAGTTATTCTATTTCTAAAATGTTCTTGCATCTATGGGAATTCACTAACATGTTATAAACTCTTACAAAAGTTCAAATAATCATATTAGGCTATAACTAGGGAGCGGATTTTTATGTGCTAAAAATTTAAATATATTTATTTTTGTGTGGTAAAAAGTACGAAAATATTTGCTAAAAATAAAAAAAAAATATATTTTTTTAATGTGACAAAAATACCTTACTTAGCTTGAAAAAAAAATGTTTCTCGGTTCTCACCAACCACACTTGAGTGCTAGTAGTTGGCCGAGAATTGCAGTGAACAACAAAGGTCATCTCCAAATTCTCCATCACAAATGCATGCCGATTATCTCTGAACAACGACTTATACTGTGAAAACGATCTTTCCACATCACAGGACGTCAGAGGAATGTCACAAACACATACACCGTCAATTTCACCTACAGGCACACCCTCCAATACTTGAGCAACTTTATAAATTTTTTATATCCACTGTTTTTCCCAAACACATTCTGGAATTTGTCCCTTAGTACTTGTACGTCTGAACCTGGTAGCGAGTCTAGTTTAATTTCCACGGCACGCACCTCCCTGTTTCAGACAACAGGTTTGTGGATGTATCGAGGTTTTTTATGGTGTCACACAAAAGATTAAATTTGCTAATAGGAAAGCCAAATCGTTTTTTAAATAACCATCTTTCAGTATATCTTGAAGGATATCGATTGACGAAGCCCGATAAACAGGGAGTCATAACAAGATATATTGCCTTACTTGATAGACATGAGCGAGAGGCGAGAGATTTGTTTAAATTAAGTAGCCTAATATTTATACAGGAGCTCTTATCTGTGGAATGAAAACATCTTCAGCAACAATAAACATTCCTAATTTTGTGTTGCAAGATCTCTCCTCCTTGTCCATGTTAATTTATTCTCTAATAATAACACTGATATGCTGCCTAGCAGTTCTCAGAACTTGAGGCGATACTATTACGAAAATGGATCACGGATACACCACACAGCGCTTAGAAACACGAAGCAACGAAGAATTCTTAAAAAAGATAACGTACTTCTGAGTGATATAATTGATTCAGTTTTAAAATATTTAAAAGTTCTTGTAAAAATTATTTAAGTAAAAAAACTCTAAGATGTATGTGTTTAGAATAGATTTCTTGAAAATATGTATTTACATAATTTTTTTGTGAAAATGTGTGTTTTTATGTGAAATAAAATTCAGGTTTTAAACTTGAAACTTCATGTTCGGAATTCTTAACTTTGTTAATTGTGTTTTATCAGACGCAAAAAGAATATTTAATTACATAGGAATCCGCTTCTTAATATAACACACTAATTTTAAAATTTTATCTTCTTAAATAAAAAAATGTCATCAACGATTGTAACGATCATAATTTTAATTGAAAATAAATATTTAGTTAAATTATGATTCACTGAAATCTGATTAACATTGCAACGTTTGAAACTGAATAGCTGTCACAAATACTTATGTTGAAGAACCGCTTTATAATTAAATGTATAAATCAGGAAGGAAATCCAGATCAATGCCGTAAAACAAACGGATAAAATACATTTCGCGGGGTAAATTTCGAGGTTATGCAATGCGTGTGACTGATAAGTCGGGAGATCCTAGCGACTGGTTTAACTCTGACGGCCGCCGATGATATATGCATGAGCTGAGCTTGTTTAAATACCCCCCCTTGCCCCCCCCCGCACCGCGGACTTCAATGATTGATGTGAGCTAACGTTGTCATACTTTTTTGTTTTGTTTCGGTTGTGGCTGACTTAAAAATCAAGCCTGGTGGATGCATCACGAACTGAATGACTGGGACTCTGGATTTTTCAATGTTCGGCATTGGAATTGCAAGTGATTTATGAGAGCAAGAGGCAATGATGGCGAATCTGTGATTGATGGAGTCCTTGCGGGGTTGGTTTTAGTTAGTCCAAGTTTTTTCTCCCGCTCTTTTGTCGATTTGGTTAGGGATTTCTGGTTGTTTCTGTTATGATCGAGTATGGACGGAAAGCGAGAAGGGAGTTTTTATCCATTGTTATACGAAAGCATCATCTCTCGTAATTAAAGTAGATAAAATGATAGAATGGTCTCAGTTGAAAGCAGGATTCATCATTCTTCATCTTCATTACGCGCTGAGAGGGTTTTGCTTCACACCTCGAATATTGCAACTATTATCGGTGCAGAGTAGCCTATCCCGCCTCACTGTGCGTCGTGTTCCATATTGAAGGCTGGATCACGTATTGATTGATCAACACGCTGTAGGCATCGCAATGCGTGTATTATGTTTGCATTGCTTTGTGCTGGTTGGAATTATATGAGATTTGAGAATTACACATCTGTTTGCAGGTGGTCTAGTTTTTGGGGTTTTCAAAATCATCAGGAACGGGAAAAAGCCGTAACTTCTCCTTCCATCCTATCCAACCTCTTCTGAGCAAAGTGACATTGTTCCCTGTACTTCAGTAGTGTGGTGGTCTTAATTTCTAGTTGAAATGAGTGTTGTCCACAAGGAGTGGAACATGAATAATGTTTGTACATGTATGTGCAGATCTACTGTGGATATAAATATATAATTGAACAACTTACAGGGGCTTTCAACCGACATAAGCTTCGGAATCTTTACATTTGGAAGTATCACTAGTAGAGAACCGTATAATAATTAGTAGTTGCTATAAGGTAGGATTTGATTTCTATCAAACAAGATTTTCTAAAAAATGAGTTAAAATCTGTAAGTTGACTCATGTATTACAATGAAAAAATATTTCGTATTTCCTAAAATTAGCAATATTAAAAGCGTTGCTATAGCAACGCATTTTCACTTCGTTGTTGCTTTAGCTGACATAAACTAGCGTAGAGGAAGATGTGTGACATTCTGCAGCCATCAGGGTTGATCTATCCTTCCGAAAACCGAATTGTTCTTCAGGTAGCAGAGGCTCCACCAGCTCACTAACCTCTGAGTTAGAAGCTTGCTAAGTAGTTTGAAGGCCACGGATTGAAGAGCTATCCGTGGCCTTCACGAAAAAAATGTTGAACATTAGTTACTTATGACTATTAAGGAATTCGGACATAAGCCCGCCATCGGTCCCTATCCTGAACAAGATCAATCCAGTCCCTACCATTATATCCCACCTCCCTCAAATCCTTTTTAATATTATCCTCCCATCTACATCTCGGCATCCCCAAAGGTCTTTTTCCCTCCGGCTTCCCAACTAACTATATGCATTTCTGGATTCGCCCATACGTGCTACATGCCCTGCCCATCTCAAACGTCTGGATTTAATGTTCCTAATTATGTCAGGTGAAGAATACAATGCGTTCAGTTCTGCGTTGTGTAACTTTCTCCATTCTCCTGTAACTTCAACCCTCTTAGCCTCAAATATTTTCCTCAGAACCTTATTCTCACACACCATTAACTTCTGTTCCTCTCTCAAAGTGACAGAACAACGGTAATATAACTGTTTTATAAATTCTAACTTTCAGATTTTTTGACAGCGCTGTAATGACAGTTTGTTAAGTGACACTAGGCAAAATAGTCGCATACACCGTTGATTGAACTGACAATTCCGTATTGCTACTTCCGCTTGGTACAGCTTATGATCGTCAGTGCTGGATGGCAATAGTTGATGGATTTGGACTGGTTGGATTGTGTGTGGGATTCACTGATCTCAAATGCAGAGGAAAGAAAGAGGAGAGGCGCCACAAACATGTTCATTGCGACAGCCGACCTTCTCTGTGGATTTGTACTATGTTAGGCTTATGCCCTAGTTCATCTTTATTAGCGGCTATGCGTGTATTATTAACTGGAAAGGTTTCATTCTGTAGAGGAGCGTGTATCTTATGTTGGCAATTGTTATTGACTGGTTCCTGTGCAATGTGGTGTTGTCACTTGAAATAAATTAATGAAGTGATTGAGTGACTGGATACGCAACCGGTGATATAGCCCTGATCGTCTTGGCGCTGTCTGCTAGTGTATATGTGAGTACAGGTAACCCAGGTGTTGACTGGGCTGCTTATAGCTGAGATCTGCCAGTCGGAAACTCGGAGCTTGTCTTAACTCCACCGTTTCGATGACTGGAGGGGCGAAGAGTCATGAATATTCAACTGCGAGCCCAATAAATCAGTGGGCAGCTCGACAATGCTACATCAGTCGGTTCGTTTGCGCTTCCCCGGGGATTAACTGATCCACGTGTTAATCTGTGTGACCCCGTCCCTGCTCATTGCAGGTTCAAACTTCAGCCACGGCCGTCCCGAGTCTGACTTTCTTACATCGCCCTGCCCGGGGCCTTCCTGCCTTGTTGTACGCAGAACGGAATTTCAATTTACAACACTTCACCGGAGAAAGATTGGAACAATATATTTATGTGGTACTAATGTGTAAAATGAGACTAGGTAGGCATACGTCACAGAAGAGATGGCACGGTACAGTAATAGGCCACGAGTTACCATAATTATTTTAGAATTTTAAAAGTGGGGGAATTCAGAACAAGTTGTATTTCACGTATTTGTCTCTGCCTTCAAGAAATATCTCGTAAACTAATTACAACGCCATCTTACTATTGTTGATATTTACACGGCCATCATTATTATGGCTTTTAAGTTATACAATCGTCTTCCAGTACGTGTAACTAGGCTGAATAGGCAGTGACTGGCAGATGGAACATTTTATAATATTTATGAGTATTTTAAGGCTCGATTTTCATGTTTTCGGTCTTTATTAGTTAGAGAGACCGTGCCATTGCAAATTTCATTTACTGAAGGACAAAGATAAAAAAATATATCAATATCTTCACGAATCTCACTTTGTATAAAACTGTTAACAAAAACTTCACAGTTTAAAAATTAACAGTGATGAGAATTAAATACATAAATTATAAAACAATTAATGAGTGAATAAATAAATAAATAAATAAATAAATTTTTGATAATTTTTTATTTTCCAAAAATAATAAATGAATAAATAAATAAAATGAAAAATCTGTCTGTCTGTCTGGATGTTTGAATGTTTAAATATAATGGCTAACGGGTTTAAATAAATAAATAAATAATTAAATTCATTGAATGAATTTTAAATAAAAAATAAATTTGAAATAAAGGCCTGATAAATAAATCGAAATATCTCGAATTGCTTTTTTGATAAATAAATAAAAAATAAAATGATTTCCCATAAATGAAAATTTTTATAGGATAAATTTAATAAATGAATTTTAAAATAAATGAATAATTTTCATAAATCAATTGAATTGTTGTTCCTGATAAATAAAATAATAAATAAATGAATGAGATCGTGATAAATTTTCGAAATGAATGAATTAATTACATGTCACTATAAATAAATTTAAATTTGAATAAATAAATAAACGATTTATAAATAAAAAAATTAATAAATTAAATGAATAATGTAAATAAAGTAAAGAATAAGTAAATAAATTAAAAATAAATGAATGTCAATTTTCATTAAACTAATAAATTGCATGTAATAACAATTAAGAAACACGTTAAAGGAATTGTCATTGCAAAATGAGTGGTATCTAGATCAAAATTATCGCATCTTAATTTTTTAATAGAATTTAAATTAATAAATAAAACTATTTATCCTTCTATCAAATACGAATGTTCCCTGGAAATGAATTTTAATTATGAATTTATATTTATTTCTAAATAGCGCATACATAAATAAATAAGTAAATAAATGAATGAATGAATGAATGAATGAATAAATAAATAAATAAATAAATAAATAAATGAATGAATAAATAAATAAATAAATAAATGCATGAATGAATAAATAAATGAATAAATTAATAATAAATGAAATAAATAAATAAATAAGTAATTAAATAAATAAATGAATGAATAAATAAATAAGTCAATGAATAAATAAATAAATAAAATAAAATAAGTAAATAAATAAATGAACAAATAAATAAATACATACATAAATAAATAGATGAATAAATAAATAAATAAAAAATGAATATTAAGATACAAAGAGATAATTTATTAAGTTGTATGAATACTTTTTGAAAATTAAATAAATTAATAAATAAATGAATAAATAAATCCATCTTCATTGGCAATAAACGAATGGTAAGATGTTCGACCGCGTAAAAGGAGACTAAATAACGATAAATAAATAAATGACTGAATAAATAAATAAATAAATAAATTTCAATTTAATTTTAAAGAATGTTCATAAATAAATAAATACATTTGTAATAAATATCTTATTCATAAACACTGTTGAATTTGGTGAATAAATGTAAATTTAAAAAATGAATAAATAAATAAATACATGAATGAATGGATTATTAAGTTAATGAATCATTCATGAATGAATCAGTGATGATTGAATAAATCAATGTATTAATAATATTGTCCAGTCAGTTGCAGCTGCTCTCACGTAGCACATGTCAACGTGTTGCTGTTGTCTCTGCCCATTGCGTTGTCTCCACATTTGGACGAGGACGAAATTAACCGCAAAACTTTGCCTGCAGATCTTGACGTTAGGCTATTGTTTAAGTTCCGTAAATTGACAACAAGGGATAACCGGTTTTCCTCTTTGAACACAGCCATTATTTGTCATTTCATGTAGTGCCCTAGGCGGGGTTTGAATCCGCAGACTGCAAGGTCACACCCTACAAACTTCTTCCTCAGCTGCATTGGCTACAAGGCTTCAGTTTTAAGCATTATGCATATCAATATTATTTAATGAAGGCACATTACAAACTCTGTAGCTATGGATAACTGTCACACCCCTTGTCTTCTCCCCATAAGACAGCGATATTTCACACAAATTTTCTGTAAGTCAACCTCATACAGAAAGTGGGTCGCAGTAGCTAACACCGAATTGACCTTACTATGACGGTCTGTAATTTTAACCCAAGTGATGAACCCTAATTCAGGAGAGGGTTGCTTTGTCTGTCAAGCAATGCGGAGGGCTAAATAACGTCGCTTGCATATCTTGCAGAAATTACTGTTGTCTTCACAGTCAGCCCCTTGTCATGGCGGACGTAGAAAAGAGTAGAGGACGAAGTTACTGACTAGATTATTATATGCCAGACAATCTTCACACATCTCTGACACATTCTGTCTTACACAATGGTCGGTACCATGTCGTTATTTTTAATTAAAATTCATATAATACATTATCTCCTGGCTTAGTTGCCTCATGAGTGTTGCCTTATTGGTACCACTTATGAGGTTCCATTTATACACATACATTATTTAATTACATGTCCAATCATGAGTACTTAGTAATGAATTTATCATCCGTAATACTTTTTCTTATGCAGGTGCCACAATATCTTGCAGATCTTTGACCTTTCTTTGCTGATCTAACAATTTTATTACATAACTAGCTGTACCCGTGCGCTCCGCTGCACCTGTTAGAAATAAATATAAAGTAATTACATAATTGAAATAGGACATCTGGTCCAGGGAACATCCCTGTTTGATAGAAGGATAAATAGTTTAATATGTTACTTAATTTAAATTGTATTTAGATAATTAAAATTCGATCATTTTGGTCCAGAGATAATGCAATGATAATATTGATAAACGTCAAGGCCGCCTTAAATAGACGGAGTCATTTGTTTTAATTTCATTACAGCCATCGTTGTCGTTCCTGCAATAACTCCTATGTGACACATCGATTTTCAGATTTTTGCTCTATTAAATAACTGAAAAAGTTATACAGCAAATAATACAATCTCCTATATATAATTATATTTCTTTCGAAAATGTAAGAATTCACGATCTCCTATGTACCACTGCCATAGAATGAATAAATCTGTTTTTTCTTCCTATTGAAAAATTTTATATTTTGCACGAACAACGACGCTATAATCTGAGGCGGCGGTGAAAATGTATTGTATTGTTATTTTAAAACTCTTGTATATCCTTAAATATCAGTCCTATCAAAATTTTGCCCGGAATAAAACTTATCGTAAATCATTTTTAAAGAAACTTTTGTTATGTAACATTTTTCACAAAATTCAATAATAAGCGAGATATTTTGATTTATTTAATTCAGGGCCCCTTTATAAATAAAGTATTTTGAATGTCATATAGCCTAAAATCTAAGTTACAACGAACTTAATTTAAATTCCAATTTTCATATAAATCGGTTCAGCCATTATCGCGTGAAAAGGTAACAAACATCCAGACAGACAGACAGACAGACAGATACAACAGACAAAAAAATTAAAAAAGCGATTTTCGTTTTCATGATGGTTAATTATACATGTTAACACCAATTACTTTTGGAAAATCGAAAACTACCAGAAAAATGTTGACTACAGATTTATTATTAGTATAGATATTGCTTTAAAGTATACAGTACGTGTTGACAAATTCATATCATGTACAGGGACATCATTTTATTTTTACTTGCATTTTTATTGTACCTGCATTTCTGAATGTACTTCACTCTCACCCCTTCACTGATGTCCTTGCTCCCGTCAGACACACAAACTTAAGGCCGCTGTTGCATTCGAAGTCTTCAGTGAAGTAAACACTGCAGTGTATAGTGTGTTTCATAAATATGATTGCGTTTTCTATAGAAGAAAGAACCTATATTAATAATATCGTACTAAAAATTATATTCAAGAAACGATAAATTCAATTTCAGAGAATATGCTTCAAAATGTTTTTAATAATATGCGTACTGAATTGAAGCCTGCATTGTAATGAACGGCAACCATTTTCAGCAACTTGTTTAAAAATTCAGATTAGCTTTTTTTTTTTTTCAATTGAGGTGGCTAGAAGCAAAGGAATGCTAGTGACATTTGTAATAACATGAGTTAAGTGCATCCAGTGTAAGCAAAAGTATCTAAAATTTTAGTGGCAAAGGGATATTTAATCGCATCACACATTAAAATTTAAATAAAAATTTCACCGATTTTACGAAAGCTTAAATATTTAAACCCCATCTTCTCAAAAGTAACTTAAGTGCACTTACAGCCCTTTACTTATGACCCCCTCAATTTAAATTCACTCTCTATATTGTATGATAACATCAATAATTAATATGCTAAATAAAGTAGACATTACATAACGAACATAGCCGCCTGAAAGTTGAGTTTTTGAAAAAAATGTTACTACTCTACTGTATTTTGATAAATTCCGTAAAAGTGATGATCAAACTGAAAATCGTAATATCGTAATTCCCTACAACATAAATGGATATACTATTTTTCTCTCCTCCTATACCTAGTAAAATGATTTGTTTACATATTGCACTAGTAACATCAAACTCCTGTAATGGAAGGGGGTAACAGTGTTTCCGAGTATAGCCAGGTTAATGTTAAAAATGTTGGTAAAAATAAAGTGATGTCCCTGTATAAAATATACATTCCATACTGGGATAAACCGTGAGAAAATATTTGTGCAAAGGGAGAATGTTTTTTTGCAGTGAGGAGAAATCCCTGCATTCCTTCCACAAATCAAATCTTGGTAATCATTTCTTGGTTTAAGAAGTTTTTTCTACTTCTACTCCATAAGCTCATATTTTTATCGGATTTAAATCACACTTAAAATATTAGCAGACAGTTTCCACATTGCGATCGCTTCAAATGGGCAGGTAGATGGAGTTTAGTAACTATAAAACATGTGTAAGGAAATATTGAACATTTGATTTCATTACACGTGAAGATGATATTTGCTCTGGTACGAGCCACCATTATCCGTTGCTAATGTTACATAACTGCACACAATTATCTATATCAAACGTAAGTTTGTTTCTATTTACATTATCATTACAATGTGCCTATTGTATCCAGGATACTAGAACAATTGCACGCCGCGCTCATTGTACGATTATTGGACTGTGACGTGTACATTTACACTAAGAGTTAAACAATTGATATACGATTAAATACCCAATAGCAAAATCCCATTTCTATATGCATATATCAGCAGCAATGCATGGCAAATTAGGGTTTATTTGAGTAACTGAAATTCGCTAACTAAATCCGATGTGTGAAGAGCGCCGTGGGACGCAGCGGAGCTTGTAATGATTATCCTGCAGTTTCCCACGAGACTAGCCCGCATAACTTATGCCTTCATACTCCATTAATGGACCATGATCATATATTTCACACACGAATAAATGCTGAAATTATGTGCCTGCCCAGTGAACGGCCGGGTCAATAATTGAAACCGTGCCCGTATGTATTTTAAAAGTGTGACCTTAACCCGGGTTATAGGTTCGAGGTCTGGTAGAGTGTACGCTTGGAAAGGAGGGAGGGTTCGAGGAAGGATGAGGTTTCCGTTGCAGAACGCCCTGTCCTGCAACATTTGACACTATAGTGCTTCCAGTATAAGATTTAAAGGATTACACCGTTCTGCATTTCAAAACTTATTTTCTGTTGTTTTCAATCTGATAGGAGATTCTAAACGGATTTTTTGTGCTGAATTCGAAAATAATCTCCATTTTCTTCCATCACGTCAGGTTTTGAGACAATTCATGAATAACTAGAAATGAAATTATACTTACTTACTTACTTACAAATGGCTTTTAAGGAACCCGAAGGTTCATTGCCGCCCTCACATAAGCCCGCCAGCTGTCCCTATCCTGTGCAAGATTAATCCAGTCTCTATCATCAAATCCCACCTCCCTCAAATCCATTTTAATATTATCCTCCCATCTACGTCTCGGCCTCCCTCAAAGTCTTTTTCCCTCCGGTCTCCCAACTAACACTCTATATGCATTTCTGGATTCGCCCATTCGTGCTACATGCCTCCCATCTCAAACGTCTGGATTTAATGTTCCTAATTATGTCAGGTGAAGAATACAATGCGTGCAGTTCTGTGTTGTGTAACTTTCTCCATTCTCCTGTAACTTCATCCCGCTTAGCCCCAAATATTTTCCTAAGCACCTTATTCTCAAACACCCTTAACCTATGTTCCTCCCTCAGAGTGAGAGTCCAAGTTTCACAACCATATAGAAGAACCGGTAATATAACTGTTTTATAAATTCTAACTTCCAGATTTTTGGACAGCAGACTGGTTGATAAGAGCTTCTCAACCGAATAATAACAGGCATTTCCCATATTTATTCTGCGTTTAATTTCCTCCCGAGTGTCATTTATATTCGTTACTGTTGCTCCAAGATATTTGTACTTTTTCCACCTCTTCGAAGGATAAATCTCCAATTTTTATATTTCCATTTCGTACAATATTCTGGTCACGAGACATAATCATATACTTTGTCTTTTCAGGATTTACTTCCAAACCGATCGCTTTACTTGCTTCAAGTAAAATTTCCGTGTTTTTCCTAATCGTTTGTGTATTTTCTCCTAACATATTCACGTCATCCACATAGACAAGAAGCTGATGTAACCCGTTCAATTCCAAAACCTACCTGTTATCCTGAACTTTCCTAATGGCATATTCTAAAGCGAAGTTAAAAAGTAAAGGTGATAGTGCATCTCCCTGCTTTAGCCCGCAGTGAATTGGAAAAGCATCAGATAGAAACTGACCTATACGGACTCTGCTGTATGTTTCACTGAGACACATTTTAATTAATCGAACTAGTTTCTTGGGAATACCAAATTCAATAAGAATATAATATAATACTTCCCTCTTAACCGAGTCATATGCCTTTTTGAAATCTATGAATAACTGATGTACTGTACCCTTATACTCCCATTTTTTCTCCAATATCTGTCGAATACAAAAAATCTGATCAACAGTCGATCTATTACGCCGATAACCGCACTGATGATCCCCAAAATCTGAAAAAGTACAAGTCTCCAGGTATCGACCAAATTCCAGCAGAATTAATACAAGAGGGTGGGAGTGCATTATATAGCGAAATTTATAAACTTGTACTTGCTATCTGGGAAAAGGAAATTGTACCAGAAATGAAATTATAGCTTTGTGAAATTCAATAAAAATTATTTTCAACAAAAATCTTGTGAGAAAAACTAGGCCACAATTTGCTATTTGTCACTAATTAACCATTAATTAATATTAATTAATAATTATAAGCACGTTCATAACCTTACCTCAATATTGCACTTCAAATTTTCTCCTCTTTGACCTCCTTGCATGTTGTTCAGAGCAGTCCCTTTTTAACATCCAGCAATAGTCCGCCATCATGTAGGTTCCCTCCAAATCGTAGGGATACCAAAGGGCACTGACTTCCTTTTCCATTTTTCCAACCCCTCAATTCTTCAACACAACTACGACGCACTTTTTGAGGGCACCAGAATTTGTCCTGGTCTCCTAACTTAATGCCAAAATATTGAAAGTAAGTATTGTTTATAAAAGTCGTTATATTCTGTCTCTGTTTTACTAACGTATACGACTCACATATATAGCAAAAGAAATCTGGATCATTTACACAACCACGTTTCGACATTTCTATGAAACAACACTATTATGTTGTACTCTCGTACACTTCTCTTCACTTTTACACGACAACCAACAACAGAAAACTGAACCTCTAATTTTAAAACAACTTTTAAAAGGAGATAGGTTTATTATCTCAGTAAGGAAATCTGTAGCCTCATTAGCTGGATTGCACTTCC
Organism: Periplaneta americana; assembly: GCA_025594305.2. Lineage (NCBI taxonomy): Eukaryota > Metazoa > Arthropoda > Insecta > Blattodea > Blattidae > Periplaneta > Periplaneta americana. The sequence continues at coordinate 180,084,278 of JAJSOF020000005.1, read as the reverse complement.
ATAAATAAATAAATAAATAAATAAATAAATAAATAAATAAATAAATAGATAGATAGATAGATAGATAGATAGATAGATAGATAGATAGATAGATAGATAGATAGATAGATAGATAGATAGATAGATAGATAGATAAATGAATAAATAAATAAATGAAGAAATAAATAAATAAATACAGGGACCCTATGTCATTTCTCTAATTCATTGTTAGTTTTAATAGCAATCTCTAAGAGTAAATATTTCCTTCATAATTTTTTATGACCTGAGACACTAAACATTTCAACTTCCTGTTTATAGATAACGTTGAGTGCAGACGGATAAAAATCTCCAAGAATAAACAACGCATGTCTTAACGTCAGTTCATTTTAAGGGGAGGATACAATTTTGTACATCCCCCAAGGGCGGATATAGGTAGTAGATTTTAATAAATATCAAATAGAAACCTAATGAAATATATTATTTCAAATTTTAAGTGATAAAGTTTAAATTATAAGCTGTCGTGCCTTTTTAACAAACGACAAGCACACTGAAATATTACTATATTACGAAAATATTAAAAACATAAAATTTTGAATTGTAAAAAATTCTGACGTGGTACGCGAAAACGGATTTCATTTTTGCAAGCAGTGTGAAATTGTGATTCAGAAACGCTCATTTATTTCAAAACAACAAGATCCATGCAGAACGGTGTTATCTATTTTAAATCAAAGCCCACCTTCTCGTCATGGTTTCTAAGACAACAAAATTTGCGTGTAAAGTAACTGCCTACACATCTTATTCAAGTAAAGACATAATAACAAGTTGGAAAATGTGTCTTCACGTGCAACAAGACAAATGTAAAATTGAATAAACTCTGGCGAAATCTTTCCGTTTCACAGAAAGTAGGCTGATGAGATTTTAACTTCGTCACTGCTAGTGAGGATTGGAACTGGTTAAGTCTCGTTCAAAGGGCTTCAGTTCCGTCGGTATTCTTTTGGTTTGTACTTATTCTGTAAATTTATCGACCGTATATTTGTTCCTTTTCCAAACATGTCGAATTGAATATTAGTTTTTATTCGTAGCCTAGAGTAGGTGGTCTAGTGGCTAGAGCGCTGGTCTTAACCCTGCGGACCCGGATTCGACCCCCGATTTATAACTTGTGTTGTGCATGCCCGTGACCCAGGTAACACAGGGGTTTTCTCCGGCAGCTCCGATTCATCTCGTCGCAGGTGTAGCCGTAGACCAGCCTACAATGGCGCACCCTGGGCAACGACTCTGTCGGTAAATTGGTCAAAACAACTGGCTTTATATGACGAACAGTCGTCAAGTACTTGGGCAGAAAATTATGAATGAATGAAAAACTCTCTTCGCCAAACATGGAATAACAAGATACCCTCTACCATGGTAACCGCTTTCGCTTTTGTTTGTAACAAAGGCTAACTACGCATCAGTCTGTTTCCAACTCTTATTTATTCTATTTTGCTTTATATCGGATCCTACAAAGTAATTTCAGTACAGTGTTTTTCCTATTTCTTAGGCAATTACTTTACTCCAATATATTTTCCAAAACGTTTGATATATCCGTAGATATCTGTTATACTCGGTAATAATAAATTCTGAACTTTTTGTTTTGTAACGTGTCTAAGGGTAAACCTCTTTGAGTATTTCCCGAACCTTAGCATAGTCAGTGACTGTTAAACGAGCCTCTAAAATCAGACTCTCTTATTCTCCCTATAGGAGAAGTCATGCTACACAAAATGGCTCTAAGAACGATTTGCTTCCTGAAATACATTTTGACACTTGAGGGAAGAATTTCTTTAGACTAGATATGTTACATGTTTGTGACGTAATTATTAGTAAGCTGTGAATCCATTTTTCCCATTAATTATTTTTTGTTTCTTGCCTGCCAAATCCTATTTTCTTAAGAGTTATTTTCCGCAAAATATTTGCTGAATATTACATTTCTTCAAAATTACCTTATCAATACCTACTAGCTTTTTCAAATTCTAACGAACAAATGTGTAGAAATTTGATCTAAAGAAATGTAACTTTTCCTTGCTCAAAGGAGTTACATTTGTTCGGATCAAATGTCTGCACATTTTAAGGACAAAACCAAAATTCTTTCAACCATTTATTATCATACTGTGACAGCTGCAACGGGGTTCGAACACGCGTCCGACAGGGCGCGCGGCAGACGAAACGCTGGTACGGGGAGCATCTGCATGCTGAAGGGCAGAGGGGGTGTATTACGTCAACGCGGCGAGGGGAGGTTGCGCGCGCAGCTGCTACTTGCAGAGTGAAGGGGGGACGGACCCTCCCGAATCGTCCAGAGGAGTCCGTCGAAGTGGAGATATCCAGATAATTCGAGAGAGCTATCTCAGGACACCCGTAGAAATTTCTCGTAACTATGGTTTAGCTATAAAAGAAGAAACGCGAGCGAACTTGAGCAGTTTTCAGTTTATCCAGCCATTCAGTGAGTAAGCCAGTGAACAGAGCAAGCCAGCCAGTCTTGTGTACCGGAGTTCGACTTGAGTGTGCGTCTGCAACTGTGTCAGCATCCAAAGGCCTGAGTTCGAGTGCAGTGGACCGCAGTTGGAGGGACCTGAGTTCGAGTACAGTGGACTGTCTCTGAAGATCTGTGGTTCGAGATACTGTGAACTCGAGTGACTGAGCTAGAAGAACTGTGAACTGACAGTTCTGATTTGCAAATAGTGCTTTGTAAACATTAGTTAAGATTAACAGTTCATTGTTGTTTGTAATAGTCCAAGTAAATTGTCATTGTCGTCAGTGGAGTGCACTAACGAATATTGTGTGGAGACCAAATCCTATTGTTGAGATAATAAAGTTATATTGTTGTCTAGTATAAAAAAGTTACAATACATTGCTCCCTTAAATTGACTGAGCATATTGGAATTTAAGTGAATGGTTTTCCCAAAACACGCTACGAAATGTTTGATATAAAATAATTTTTATCTCCAAAAGAAAAAAAAATAAACAAAATCCCATTAAACAGTTATGTGTGAAATATCTCAAAGAATAGCTGAAATTAATGGCACTACTTACGGTGTAACTACAGACGTGGACAAATTATTAACAAAATTGATAATTTTTATGATTAATTGTATTTAAAAAAGTTTCACTATTCAATTTAGACCACAGTTGACAATTTTGCATATTTCTATCATTACAGTAGATAGAAATATGCAAAAATTTCAAATGTAGGCTATTCTAAATTGAAGAGTCCAATTTTATAAAAAAATATATAATAAAATCTTCAATTTTCCTAATAATTTGTAAATATTATGCAAAAATGTCAACTGCAGTCTAAAGTGAAGAGTAAAATTCTGTAAAAATATACAGGGTGTTTCAAAAATAGAGGGCATAATTTCAGGTATGTATTCCCCATATGTAGACAATACAAAAAGTTCATTACAACATGTGTCCGGAAATGCTTGGTTTCCGAGTTATGGCCGTCAAAACAGTGATATTCACCGGGACGTTTTTCTTCCCTCAGGTAGGTGTCGTGACAGAAGATATTAACAGAGGACACCCTGACAGTTAATTCTGAGGCGAAGGGTACATTGAGTGTTGTGTTTGGCGTTGTACTGTGCGACATGTACTCAAATCAGGAGCTGGCAGAAGTGCACTTCGTGTACGGTAAGGCTGACGGCAATGCTGCGCTTGCTCGTCGTTTGTAACAGGAGAGATACCCTGATCGATAGATAGGTAGAGGTGGCCCAAATTGCTTGGCCTCCACGCTCACCTGATTTCAACCCTATCGATTTGTACTTGTGGAGCTATTTAAAATCATTGGTGTATTCGTCTCCGGTGCCTGAAATGGAATCCCTTCGGAATCGAATTATACTCCTGGAATTTGGGATCGTGTTCGCGGGGCCATGAGACATCGATGTGGGGCCTGTATTCAAGTAGGAGGTGGACATTCTGAACGTCTGCTGTAAAGGCAACTACCTGCGGGAAGAAAAGCGTTCCGGTGAATATCACTGTTTTGAAGGCCGTAACTCGGAAACCAAGTATTTCCGGACACATGTTGTAATGAACTTTTTGTATTGTCTACATATGGGGAATACATACCTGAAATTATGCCCTCTATTTTTGAAACACCCTATATAATAAAAATCTTCAGTTGTGCTAATAATTTGCAAATATCCAAAATGTCACCTGTAGTCCAAATTGAAGAGTCGAATTTTGTAAAAAAATATATTTAAAAAACCTTCACTTTTGCTAATAATTTGTAAATTTGCGAAAATATAAATTGTCTAAATTGAAGAGTGAAATTTTGTAAAATATAAAATAAAAATCTTCGATTTTTCTAATAATTTGGAAATAACCAAATATGTCAACTGTAGTCTAAATTGAAGAATCATAGTTTGTAAAAATATATAATAAAAATCTCCAATTTTGCTAATAATTTGTCCACGTCTGTACTTTGAAAAGCACCCGCACCCTGGCCAGCCCGATAGCAGGGGCCGAGTATACAGTCGAAGAGCAGCACTCGCTAATTTTGCGCATCCGTATCCAATAAAAACACGGCGGGGCACAATAGTTGCTCGCAATTATTCAACACGTTAGCGTACAAACGACGCTGCGCGGACTTGATTTGTGAACAGGCCTGTTATACTTTTTAACGTGAGAGGGCTGCGAAACGATCCGCCATTAGTCTGTTTGCTGCGCAATTAGCACCGCGGGCCGAGCTGGGCACGTTGACGCTTCCATTGCTCTTCTTTACATAACGGGTGTGCCAATACAGAGGAAGCCGCCACTGTTATGATTCAGCTCTGAGTGCAACGCATTCTATTGAGTCATCCCCTCATTTATTTCTGTATTCTGTTCAAAACAGAAGAGTTTTCAATCATTCATTAATTCATAGTATTCTGCCCAAGGGCAGGTCTTTCACTGCAAACCCAGCATTCTCCAATCTTTCCTATTTTCTGCATTCCTCTTTCTCTCCTCATATGATCCATGTATCTTAATGTCGTCTATCATCTGATATCTTCTTCTATCCCGAACTCTTCACTTCACCCCCCTGTTATTTATTCGCTTGTTTTCATACTCTCTCTCGCTATCATAATATTAATACTCGATCACAACGCGATAACACGCTAGAAATTCCACTTCACACATCATCTCTGTATTCCTCATCTTTCACTGTTGCTATCTCTCGTCACTGGAACTCTCTGCCGCCTGAAGTCAAGGGCTGCCGAACATTGAAATCTTTCAAATCCAAGTTAGAAAATTATCTTATGACGAGTTGCCAAACTAACTTACTATTATGACAAGTGTTGTATTGCATGTTTCCACGTATTCACATTTTTTTATGTTCTAGTGATATTTAACGTATTTTATATTTTTGTTTTCATATTTTCCGATAATGGTATATCTCTAATGTGATAAGTTGAGCTATATATAATCATAATTTTCCTTACTGTGTGTACTTAAAAATATTGTATTCATTGTATGCTTTGTACTGCACTATTTTATTACTACTATTAGTATTATTATTACTATTAGGCCTGTTATTATTTTATTATTTATTATTATTATCATCATTACTATTCTTATTTATTATTATTATTATTATTATTATTATTATTATTATTATTATTATTATCAATAATTGCCTTATTTTTTATACTTTGTAGGCCTCATTTATTTTTGACCTGCTGTTCACATTTTATTATGCTTTTTCTTTCCTTCTCTATGTTATATATTATGTCTGATTTCTTCTTACTTGTTTTTACATTTTATTATTATTATTATCTTATTCAGTTTTGTGTGTACTTTGTAAATTTGTAGTGTTTCTGTAAAGCAGTTTTTACTCCTGGTTGAGTGTTAGAGAAGGCCGTATGGCCTTAACTCTGTCAGGTTAAATAAATCATTATTATTATTAAAGTTATTATTATTATTATTATTATTATTATTATTATTATTATTATTATTATTATTATTATTATTATTATTTCACCATTCCTTCCAGTGCATCCATCAGTATGTATGTATTTATTTACACTACAAGTGGGCAAGCACCCGGTGGCAGTGGTAACTTATACACAATAAAATGAACAACACACAATAAAATTTACAATACACAATACAATTATACAACACACAATACAATTATATACACAATACAATGAGAATATACAATACAATTTAACACAATAATTACAATTAATAATAAAACATAAATAAAATACCTAATTTTACAATACAACCTGCATAATTATGTATAGGCAGTTTCTTCTCAACCAGTGATCCAAGATCCAACTAATTCCTTTTTCCCTCCCTGATCAGTTTCAGCTTCATTCTTTCTTCACCCACTCTTTCCAACACAGCTTCATTTCTTATTCTGTCTGTCCATTTCACACGCTCCATTCTTCTCCATATCCACATTTCAAATGCTTGTAGTCACTTCTCTCCACTTCGTCGTGATGTCCACCTATCTGACCCTTAGAATGCCACACTCCACACAAAGCACTTCTCATAATATGTCTACGCCACCGTTACCACATACAGCAACACTGTATTCATTACCAGTAGTAAACTCACCACCATCCTCATTACCAGCGTCATAATCGCCATCTCACCACCATTACCACTCACTTTGTATTATTACCAGGGACCGGCACAATGTGAAGAAAGGTTTACCAAAATATGAAGTTTATTTTGACAGAATGTAGTAGGAAATAAATATTTCAATGCTAAAATATCTTCTAGGTTGAGTAAGTAACATTTAAGTCCCCGTAGTTGGTAACTCTAATCTCCCATACTTGCATTTCTCAGCCTTGCTGCTCTTTCTACGCCAGACTAGAATATCTCCCAAGAAAGCTACTTCCAATTTTTTCATAATGCTATGTTCACACTGCGTAGACACCCATCTATTTATTTAAAATACGTCAAGGTGAAAATAACCAGGACAAGTAGGAACACTGAATCATTGCTTATTTGGATGTTCACTTAAAAAAAACGAATCAGACAAACTTATCGACCTCATATATAAACACACATCCTGGACCACTCCACATAGATCATATCCTACCAATGTTCTCTCCTCACATATGTCGAGCTCTGTTCAAATTTACAACGAAAACAAAGATGAAGAGTCCACACCTGTGGAGTAACGGTCAGCGCGTCTGGCTGCGAAACCAGGTGGCCCGGGTTCGAATCCCGGTCGGGACAAGTTACCTGGATGAGGTTTTTTCCGGGGTTTTCCCTCAACCCAATACGAGCAAATGCTGGGTAACTTTCGGAGCTGGACCCCGGACTCATTTCACCGGCATTATCACCTTCATATCATTGACGCTAAATAACCTAGATGTTGATACAGCGTCGTAAAATAACCCAATAAAATAAAAAACAACAACGGATAGAGAAAATTACCAGTTATTATCAACACCACTGGACGCAGGAGCACAACTGCGAAGGTTGGCAGCAACGTCATTAAATAACGCGGAAGTGAAGTGAAGTGAAGTGAAGAAATAAAAGTTTATGGCTTTCCTGTAGCTGTCGTCACGTTTCGTGGAAGCATTAACAGTCTCATTTTTGACAAGCAGCAAGGAAAACAAATGCACTGCGCTGTCTATACAGGTATGCTACCTGGTGGGGACAAACGAAACTTGCAGACTATGGATGGGGATATTAAAAAATTCGCAGAGTCCATTCAGAGTTCGCTGTTACTGCAACACTTGCAGACAAATAGGAGTTATTACTTTGGGAACATCAGCCGTGGAAAAAGTGCAATTTAAACCTCTTGTCCACGATTCGCCGTACTTTAAAACTGTGAATTAATTGTGCCTGTATCTTCTGGGACCTTCCGGTACGGACTGCGAGCACAGAGGAGTTAATTTGAAAATAGTGCAAATCCCAAGCCTGCAAGAATTCGGTGGATGTGTGATGTTGCACAGTAATAATGGATGAGGAGCGGGGCAGGGTTCAAGAATAATGAGATAAAGGGCATTAGCACCTGAATCTGAGCAATCGATTGTCCCTGCAGACTGTCCCTGTCAGGCAGCCATGGGCTTTCTATAGTGCGGCCACAGTATCTTGCTGCTCGTGAGAGTCAAATGCTTGACGCGTGCACTGAACATCCACGATGTATGGAATACAATATCAAAATATGAACTGTTAAAATTAATATGTTATATATATATATATATATATACCCATTGCAGTGTGAATAAATAAATAAATAAATACATACATACATACATACATACATACATACATACATACATACTGAAGGATGCACTGGAAGGAATGGTGAAAGGGAGAAGAGTTCGGGGCAGAAGAAGATATCAGATGATAGACGACATTAAGATATATGGATCATATGAGGAAACAAAGAGGACGGCAGAAAATAGGAAAGATTGGAGAATGCTGGGTTTGCAGTGAAAGATCTGCCCTTGGGAAGAATACAATGAACGAATGAATGAATGAATTAATTAATTAATGAAAGTCTTCTGTTTTGTACAGAATATAGAAATTTCGGAATAAATGAGGGATGACTCAATAGAATCCGTTGCACTCAGAGCTCAATCATAGCAATGGCGGCTTCCTCTGTATTGGCACACCCGTTATGTAAAGAAGAGCAATGGAAGCGTCAACGTACCCAGCTCGAGCCCGCGGTATATAATATATATATAAATTGCGTAATAAATATATTAACCAATTTACTATTATGGATTCTTTTTCTGTTATAAAAAGAATATTGTGATACGAAAATAGGAAAGACTGAGAATACATACTGGGTTTGCCCCTGGGCAGAACTTTACGAACGAATGAATGAATAAATAAATGGATGAATAAATGAATAAATGAATGAATAAATGAATGAATAAATGAATGAATAAATGAATGAATGAATAAATGAATGAATAAATGAATGAATAAATGAATGAATGAATGAATGAACGAATGAATGAAATAAATTAATGAATAAATGAATAAATAAATGAATGAATGAATGAATAAATGAATGAATGAATGAATAAATGAATGAATGAATAAATGAATGAATAAATGAATAAATCAATGAATAAATGAATGAATAAATGAATTAATGAATAAATGAATTAATGAATAAATGAATGAATAAAATGAATGAATAAATGAATGAATAAATGAATGAATGAATAAATGAATGAATAAATGAATAAGTGAATGAATGAATAAGTGAATGAATAATAAATGAATGAATAAATGAATAAATAAATGAATGAATGAAAGAATGAATAAATGAATGAATTAATGAATACATGAATGAATGAATGAATAAATGAATGAATGAATAAATGAATAAATGAACGAAGGAATGAATAAATGAATGAATGAATTAATAAATGAATGAATAAATGAATGAATTAATGAATAAATGAATGAATAAATGAATGAACGAATAAATGAATGAACGAATAAATGAATTAATGAATAAATGAATGAATAAATGAATGAATGAATAAATGAATGAATAAATGAATGAATGAATGAATGAATGAATAAATAAATGAATGAATAAATGAATAAATAAATGAATAAATGAATAAATGAATGAATGAATCATTGTTAAAGTTACGTGTCCTTCAACAACGTTGGTCCGGAAATGCACAATCACTGAGTTATTAGACTGCAACACATCTCACAGTTACATTTGTTAACACCGGGCGGACACTCTAGATTCGCCGTTTTGATATGATGTCTGCAGCCTCTCCATGTACAGAGCAAAAGTTGTTGCGTATCAAAGAAGGAATATTTTGAACATGTTTTCAAGTACTGTACTTTTCATTATAAAGGTTGTGCCAATGAGTCTGTTTTTTTTAAATTGCACCATGTACTTATTTCCCTATTTTTGGATTCTTCAGGTCTCAGTACGTACAAAATCATATTTTTTTGCCATTTATAAACTGTTGTTTTGTAAAAATTACATCTTTCGATGACAATGTGTATTATGTACTGAATAAAGGGAGATTTGAGTGCTTCAGTACATCAATTTGAGGAGCTTTGGGTTAGACAATTGCAAACAGAAGTTAATAAAACAAGTGAATAGACATAATAAAAATTGAATAACAATGGTTAAACATTGAACAATTTCAAACACAGATTTGTGCATTGTTTGGTAGTAAATGGGAGCCATTTTGAGCAACTTTTGTAAACTGAAATCAACATATGATACAACATAACAATGCTAATTTTGTTTTTAGTGGGTTTCCTTGCTTTAAAATCCATGTATTGCATTAGTATTACAGTTAAATTTCAATGGTGCATATTCTATAATGTGTTTTTAAATTATAAATTTAAATAATATTAATATTGTTATTCAATTGTTTTATTAGCTTTATTCACTTGTTTCTATTTGCTTTTGTCTGCATGTGTTTAATCCAAAGCCTCCTCAAATTGGTGTACTGAAGCATCCAAATTTCCCTTTATTCAATACGCATACATTATCATAAAAAGAGGTAATTAAAAACAATAGTTTATAAATGGCAAAAAAAAATAAGATTTTGTACGCACTGAGACCTGAAGAATTAAAAAATGGGGAAATAAGTACATGGTGTCATTAAAAAAAAACAGGCTCCTTGGCACACTCTTTATAAATGAAAAGCATAGTATTTGAAAACATGTTCAAAATATTCCTTCTTTGATACCTTACAACTTTTTTACAAATAGTTTCTTCATAAAATTAGAAATAAGAAAGTACAAGTATTGTTCCATACTTTTTACTCACCCTGTATATTGATATTACATAACTGCTCGTGATATAAAGTTTTATTTTAGCCACTAGTTGTATAAATGACGTACTATTGAAGATGCATAATGTAAATAGTATTGAGAATCTTATTTACTTACATACTGGCTTTTAATGAACCCGGAGGTTCATTGCCGCCCTCACATAAGCCCGCCATTGGTCCCTATTCTGAGCAAGATTAATCCAGTATCTATCATCATATCCGACCTCCCTCAAATCCATTTTAATATTATCCTCCCATCTACGTCTCGGCCTCCCTAAAGGTCTTTTTCTCTCCGACCTCCCAACTAACACTCTAGCCTATATGCATTTCTGGATTCGCCCATACGTGCTACATGCCCTGCCCATCTCAAACGTCTGGTTTTAATATTCCTAATTATGTAAGGTGAAGAATACAATGCCCCAAATATTTTCCTAAGCACCTTTTTCTCAAACACCCTTAATCTCTTTTCCTCTCTCAAAGTGAGAGTCCAAGTTTCACAGCCATACAGAACAACCGGTAATATAACTGTTTTATAAATTCTAACTTTCAGATTTTTTGACAGCAGACTGGATGATAAAAGCTTCTCAACCGAATAATAACAGGCATTTCCCATATTTATTCTGTGTTTAATTTCCTCCCGAGTGTCATTTATATTTGTTACTGTTGCTCCAAGATATTTGTACTTCTCCACCTCTTCAAAAGATAAATTTCCAATTTTTATATTTCCATTTCGTACAATATTCTCGTCACGAGACATAAGTATTGAGAATCTAAATGCATTAATTGTCATTGAAAGTTTAGAGGCAGTCGACATGTATTGCTGTTTTTCCGGGACAAATGCGACTTGAAACATTTTCGCGAAGAAAGCAGTGGAAGAGTGGAGGGGGCCCGGCGGCTGGTGCGAACGGCTCTCGTAATGCGCCCCGCATTACTTATGCGCAGCGGACGCATGGCGCCATGTTTGTTTTAATGGACTTGTAATCCGAGATTTAGCCCGCCCGCCCGCCGGACTGGAATCGGCTTACTATTGCGAATCATAAGGATTTGCATCGCAATTTGGCGCCTGCAGATGAATCCTTAGTTTTTGCAGAGCTGTCAGATGTGCCGGGATTAAGTCTTGCTTGCCTGATGTGCTTATTCTTCACCAGATCTGATTATTATTTGTTTAAGAAAAATTGAAGCTATCTGTAGGATAGACTGCGTTCTACAGTAATTGCTGAGAGGGAAAAGTAATGATATTTGCCTCAGATGCTGAATTCAGTCAGTCCAGTTTTATATATAGCCTATTCTGAATTGAGTAATATTGAGTCTGTTGTAGGCATTAAATATAAGTAGATAACTTTATTTTTAAGGAGAACAGAGAATTGGAATTGAAAGGGTTACATCAGCTGCTTTTCGGATGACGTGAATATGTTACGAGAAAATCCACAAACGAACATGGAAAACACAAAATTTTACTTTAACCAATTAAAGAGATAGGTTTGGAAGTAAATCCCGGAAAAACAAAGGATATGATTATGTCTCGTGACCAGAACGTAGTACGAAATAGAAATATACAAATTGGAAATTTAGCCTTTGAAACGGTGAAAAAATTGGAATACTTTGAAGCAATAGTAACAAAATGTAAATTACACTAATAATAAAATAATAAAATAATAATAATAATGATGGATGTCAATAATGGTCTTTATTTAAGACATATAGAATTACAGGAGTTATATGGCATTAACACTGATAGTCATTCAACCATGATTAAAACTTTAGCTTTGAGCATAGTTTCAACTTTCAACACTTCTCCTGCAGGAAATTAAATGACATCCATCGTTCTTGCATAAATATGGGAAATGCCTGTTATTATTCAGTTCAGAAGCTTTCGTCATCCAGTCTGCTTTTCAAAAAGCTGGAAGTTAGAATTTATGAAACAGTTATATATCCAGTTATTCTGTATGGTTGTGAAACTTGGACCCTCACTCTCAAGGGTGTTTGAGAATAAGGTGCTTAGTTAAATATTTAGGGCTAAGAGGGATGACGTTACAGGAGAATGGAGAATGTTGCACAACGCAGATCTGCACGCATTGCGTTCTTCATCTGACATAGGAACTTAAAAGCCAGACGTTTGAGATGGGCAGGGCATGTAGCACGTATGGCCGAATCCAGAAATACATAAAGAGTGTTAGTTGGGGGACTTGAAGTGGAAAAAGATCTTTCAGAAGGCCTAGACGTAGATGGGAAGATAATATTAAAATTGATTCGTGGGAGGTCGGATATGATGGTAGGGACTGGATTAATCTTGCTCAGGATAGGGACCGATGGCGGGCTTATGTGAGGGCGGCAATGAACTTTCGGGTTCCTTAAAATGCATTTGTAAGTATGTAAATAATAACGTTATTTTCTGTTTTATATTGAAATTGAATAATACTGTTCCTTCCTTCCATACCAAATAAATATATACATTTTATATGATTCATATATATATTTAAACATTTTGTTTCTAACATAAATATTGTATTTAAGTAGTTAACAATTTTCTATTGACCTACACAACCGTGGAAACATGGCCTGTTTATTTATTTAATAAGTGTTGATAAGGATGAAATAACAGGCTGATGCGGAATGTCCTTAGCTCCGTCACTGCCCAGGACTTCACACCACGTGTGCAGAACTTCTTGAGCACTGGTCGCAGTTCAGTGATACCTTCAGCAGCCTCGTGTGATAGACCTGTAATACCTCGTCCACAAACATCAATATTCATCCCCTAAAGATACGTTTCTCGTATTACTTCATAAATAACTAGAACCGTTAATCAAAATCGTTCACAATCTGCCACATTATTGTACCAGTGCAGTGCCGTAATATATTAACCTGCCAACTAAGATCTCAGATCCTTAATTGTAATTGTATAAAAATCGCTTTACACATGCATAGAAAAGGCCACGCGGCATACCACGCACCATGTTCTTTAAGCCAGCGTTTCTCAAACTTTTCTGAAGTGGGGACCACTTTTTTAAGTCAGAACAGTTCCGCGGACCACCTTACTCTTGTTCCCTTTGAAAGAAAATTTATAATTTTGTAGCATAATTTAATACCAGTATGTTTATATTTTAAAAAAGAATTAATTAATTAAAATTAATTTATAATTCAATTAATTTTATATTAGCATTAACTAATTAAGTTAATGTTTTTTATTTATTTAAGTAGGTTATTTTACGACGCTGTATCAACATCTCAGGTTATTTAGCGTCTGAATGACATGAAGGTGATAATGCCGGTGAAATGAGTCCGGGGTCCAGCACCGAAAGTTACCCAGCATTTGCTCAAATTGGATTGACGGAAAGCCCCAGAAAAAACCTCAACCAGGTAACTTGCCCCGACCGGGAATCGAACCCGGGCCACCTGGTTTCGCGGCCAGCCGTGCTAACCGTTACTCCACAGGTGTGGACTAGTTAATGTTAATAGAAGAACATTAATTTCGTTTTCTTTAATAATTCAAGGCTACTAGAGTTTGGATAATCTTTAACTTATTAACAAAAAAAAAAAGTTAATAAATGTTGGATGAGCTTGCCGATTCTTGCACAGTTCTATATTTGGACGTCTAGATATTTCATTAATGGCACTAGAATCACTGATATTAATATCTTCACACACAGCTTCTGAACTATTAGCACTGCCTACATGAAGATCATCATCACGCTCCTTTCTTTTCAAAGATCGGATCGAAGCCAGTTTTTCATTATGTATAATGGGCACTATTTAAGAGAGACATAGGCAACTACAAGCGTGTACCACATAAGAAGGATTTCAAACAACTAACTGCTAACGAAGAAACGAATCGACAATGCACAAAATCTGTTATTATATAAGTTACTTGTGATTGGCCAAAAAAAAAATAATATATTTAGAAAAGTATTGCAGTTTGAATTTCTGGGTCTGATTCGCCCGGATTTTAAAATAGTGGCGGAGTGTAAAATTTTTTATATCGTTACTTACTTACTTACTGGCTTTTAAGGAACCCGGAGGTTCATTGCTGCCCTCACATAAGCCCGCCATTGGTCCCTATCCTGAGCAAGATTAATCCATTCTCTATCATCATATCCCACCTCCTCAAATCCATTTTAATATTATCCTCCCACCTACGTATCGGTCTCCCTAAAGGTCTTTTTCCTCCGGCCTCCCAACTAACACTCTATATGCATTTCTTTTTCGCCCATACGTGCTACATGCCCTGCCCAACTCAAACGTCTGGATTTAATGTTTCTAATTATGTCAGGTGAAGAATACAATGCGTGCAGTTCTGTGTTGTGTAACTTTCTCCATTCTCCTGTAACTTCATCCCTCGTAGCCCAAAATATTTTCCTAAGCACCTTATTCTCAAACACCCTTAACCTATGTTCCTCTCTGAAAGTGAGAGTCCAAGTTTCACAACCATAAAGAACAACCGGTAATATAACTGTTTTATAAATTCTAACTTATATCATTATCTGAAAAAAAAAAAAAAAAAAAAAGAAATAAAAAGAAATAACGCAGAAACAAGTAAAGATGCAATTTAGCACGTTCTATTTTGGTGTACGACGTGCAGAATGTGGCCATTTGCCATTTCAATATGCAGACTGGGTGTCGGCAAAATTATCAAGAAAGTCATCAATACATGAAAAGGTTCAGTACTTTGGTCCTCTCTTATGCATTCGGGTGGTCCCTGGCTAGGTTACAGGTGCGGCGCCAAATGTGCAGGAAAAGATGGCGAGAAATCCCACGTTCATAGTGCTTTAAATCCCTCTTTTGTTACTGAGTAGAGTGGGAAGTCGGTAGACGGGTAAGGTAATAAATTTCATAAAATGTCAGTATTGGGAGAAAAAGTGAAAGGCGATTGCCATGTGTCATTTCCAAACTCTGAGATTTTCAGCTATAGTGTGAAATGCAATTCGTTTGAATTTTATTTTTTCTTCTGTATTTTTCGGAGGACCACAATGGCAGACCTCGAGGACCACAGGTGGTCCGCGGACCATAGTTTGAGAAACGCTGCTTTAAGCAATTTATTGTTGAATATAAAAAGTAATGCCTCGAAAACTCTGTAATTTCTATGAAGAACACCCACACCTCAAGCGTGGTTACCAGTCATGTGGCGTCTTCTGTGCTAGTCGAATCTATTAAATAAGTATATAATACATTTTCAATCTTAAGACATATCAACTTGCAAATGTTTATTTGCTATTTAATAAGATATATGAACGTATTTGCCGTTTGGGGCATCTTCAGATATAACAAAAAACATATAATCTGGACCTATAATAATAAATTATGCAAATAACAAAGAATAAAGAACAATGTATGTATGCAATGCATGAGATTCATGAGTTCATTAGCGAAAGTTTTTCAATGAAAAACATACATAACACACGAACATCATCTACGCAAATTATCGTATACCCTACGACAATCCTCAACTAATGACTGTTCTTAAAATCTATTTTATCAATCATCATTATAAATTTTAACATTATTGACAAATTTAATCATAATTGTATATTTCATTTGTAACATGAGCTATATGTATAAAATATCCGTCCAATTCAATTTCAAATCTAAAGATTATATCAACAGTTATCCTGTATTATTGCACATTTTACATAAAGCTCATGAATCTCATGCATTGCATACATACATTGTTCTTTATTCTTTGTTATTTGCATAATTTACTATTATAGGTCCAGATTATATGTTTTTTGTTATATCTGAAGATGCCCTAAACGGCGAAAACGTTCATATATCTTATTAAATAGCAAATAAACATTTGCAAGTTGATATGTCTTAAGGTTGAAAATTTATTATATACTTATTTAATAATTCACTAAGCATATTGAAATATAAAAATGAATTGTAAATTAGTCGAATCTAGACTGACTGCTATGGCCGTGTGCACCATTCTCGATCATCTACCCCGTTTATCAGCAATCACGGAAACATGGTTAATTCTTGGCAATGATCAAGTTACAGATGCGGTGCACCGACGTTTTCCTCGATCAACTCAGTACCGTCAGCTGACGGTACGTTCGCTTGAGAAGAATCATCTGAGCGCTAGATTACCGCGTATAAAACAGCGAACGAACGCACTCTGTCAATTATCGCTTCGTTTTTGTTTGTCGGACTGTTTCAAACATCCTCGCAGTTTTCAAATAACAACTTTCAATAATCATGGAAGAAAAAAAGAAAAGAGCACAGAACTTCTCACAGTTCGAAGTGGGAATTCCTTTAGAACTCGTCAGCAATTATGCATCCATATTACAGAATAAAAGTACTGACGGAAGTTCTCTGAGAAAAGCAGGCTACCTGGTTGGATTTAACCTCACAATTCACATGAGTTATCCGTGTTTACATAATTCCACATAATTTTTAACGTAATTTATACAGTGGTTATTTCATATTATTGATAATAATTGGGAAAATTTCAGTATACGGATACCGCACTGACAATTATCTTGAAATAGGCTACTAAAAAGAGTAGATTTGTATGTGTTTGTCGAATGCTCATCATCTTGCTTACGAAAAGACACATTTCAGTGTCGATAATTTATTTGGAAAAATTTCAGTATACGGATACCTCGCTAACAATTATTTTAAAATTACAAAAAAAAAAAAAAAAAAAAAAAAGAAATTCGTCTGTGTATGTCGAATACGCATCATCATGCATACGAAAAGGAAGTTTTTAGTGCCAATTTATTTTGTGTGCACAAGGTTGGAATTGTGGAGTAAAAGGGAAAGGAAAGTATTCTTGTTCTGAAATTTATCCATTTATTTTGTGTTCACAAGGTTGGAATTTTGGAGTAAGAGGGAAAGGAAGGTATCCGTGTAACTTAATTTCTCTTAATTCAATCGTAAATAGCCTAATTGTCCAAAACGTCATGTAGGTCTTAATATTTTCAAACGGCAAATCTAAAGCTAATAAGTGATAATCTCGCATTCTACAAAATGGTCATTTAGTTTTGCTATAATGTTACCGGCATAGAATAACTACTTTATTATTGTGTTAACAAAATTGGACAGTTAGGCCTAAATAATATTTTGTCCTCAAGTAAAGTCCCGATCTTCCAAAGCAGAAACATATATAAAACATTAGTCTAGTTTGAGAAAAAAGAACATTTTTATTATTCATCTACAAACTTACTCTTCCTACAACAACACCAATTCTGTTATTTCCGCAATGATTTGCATGTTCAAGATACATCATTTCATCTTCAATTCCATCAAGTACGTCAAATCGTGCCGCCATTTTGGTTTTCTCGACTTGACCATTTCCAATTCAAGATAAAAGGTCCCACACCCGTGATCAAATTTGATCATCATCAACTCGCTTGTTTAACTTTGATCGAGATTGATACTCCGCAAATTGGCGTTGAAGGTGGTCAAGTGCCGACTTAACCATGGTCAAATTTTAATCGAGAATGGTGCACGCGGGCACTAGTCTTAATGCAGACCTGGCGAATGTAGCAAACTGGCTCCAAAGCCCGACCTCCACAGCTGCCTGCTCAGTGTTCAGCAAGTAGCCTATGTGGCCGGGGATTCCCACCAAGTGAGAAATATATTCATGACGTGTTGTTCCGTGAAATAGTGTCCGGAATTAGACAGGGACAGATTCGGTGCGCTGATTTGGAGAGAGGATTATCTCTACTGTCCTGCTCCAAGACAATTTTGCTGACGTTACCTCGTTGTCAGGTAGCTACTATGCAAGAATAGTAGAAGTAGTGAAAGCAAGTGATAAATGTCTGAAAAGATATAAGCCTTTGTCACAAATGGTGGTAAAGAAAAATTGACTTATTGTCAAAAACATTTTCATTTATTAATGAATTTATTATGCATCGAATCCTCTCCTGAGCACGAGAACGCTCTCTTTCAGGGGCGTGCTAGAATTTTGTTAATTTACAGTTTCTTTGTGTTGTATTTTTCAGCCAATAAACATTATTATTATTATTATTATTATTATTATTATTATTATTATTATTATTATTATTATTATATTCACATCTCTGATCTCTGATATTCTTCAAATTGAGAGCAAATTTGAAAAAGAATTTGAGTCCCCCAACTATTTGAAAGGCATGTTGGTCCGACAAGTTAACAAATTTAAAGAAACAAATAGACAGTTATTGAAGGACTTTTGATATTTGTTTCTTTAAATTTTCCCCAACTATGTTGACTATATTCAAATTGTTGAGTTTTCCATCTTAAATGTACTACGTGGAACTTAAGTCTGCAGTTGGCCATGTTGAACGTATAAAACGAAACTGAGTAATAGCCTGCTACTGTGTAGTCATGACAACCACTTTCACGTGTTGAAATAAACTATAATAATCTCTGCATTTCGAACTGGCGGATCAGAGTCGCGTACAAACCACGCACGAGTCACTGAACTGAAGCACTGGTAATTCCGACTGTCCCAGCTGAAATTTAGTTGACGGAAATGGTCCAGAGTTGAGGTAAGCACACGTGACAGATGCAGTCCATTGCTTGGCCATGAGCCGCCAGTCCACACCTGTGGAGTAACGGTCAGCGCGTCTGGCTGTGAAACCAGGTGGCCCGGGTTCGAATCCCGGTCGGGGCAAGTTACCTGGTTGAGGTTTTTTTCCGGGGTTTTTCCCTCAACCCAATACGAGCAAATGCTGGGTAACTTTCGGCGCTGGACCCCGTACTCATTTCACCGACATTATCTCCTTCATATCATTCAGACGCTAAATGACCTAGATGTTGATACAGCGTCGTAAAATAACCCAATAATAGTAATATACGTTACAAGAGCGGTATGTTGACGTTTTCATGTTCGAGGAAAAGATTGAAAAAGCGAAACGTAGTTGAGCTTTTTTAATTTCCGAGAACATGAAAACAAACATACCGCTCGTGTATCGTACATTATTTTGTGCGAAGATCGTTTATTACATACCTGAAAGAGGAATTTCTAATTAGATGCAATGAAATCTCCATGTTGGTTTCTGTTTAATGACGGCAACTTCGGGAAACCAAAATATCTTTCTTCAACATTGTTGCTATAAAATGTTTTCTGTGTTTACTATACTCCAGCAGGCCGTGATATACGTCTGTCTTTTTTTTTCCTCCCAGTCTATAAATGAGAACTTAAAACAAACGGTAAGGTTATGTAATGATTTATTTTTCATTTTAATATTTTAACAATATTATTTATATAACATATTGCAGTAATAACATCGGCATCTGGAATCTTGTTGATTTTTTCACGGCTTCCTTAATGTTACTTGTATCAGGAATGCAATAAGTTTCGTAGAGTAGTAGACTTTACTTAATTTTTGCAAATATTTAAAAACAATAATTAACATTGCAATTTAGGTGAAATTGCAGTGGTAAGTTTCCAATTTATAATTATTACTATGTTAAACGTCTCTAAAAATAATATGTTAAAAGCCTAAAGCAGTAAAAATCAATATGTCACTTAAGCGGTAAGAAGAGGGAAATTGTTATGTGTGTTACGTTGGGAATACTGAATGTGGTATTTCACACTTACCGCGTATTGGTTCTGTGCGGAAAACAAGCAAATATGCACGATCTCGCACAAAATAAAAATGAGCCGCCAGTTCGAATTGCACAGATTTTAGTTCTGATGATGGCTGACTTAAGCTGAAACCAGTTAACTACTTAATTTACAACTTAGTTTATTTTAACACATGAAAGTGGTTGTTAAATATTAATAGTAAATCGCATTTGGCCATTTTGAATATAGCGGGTGAAATAAATAATACTACGTAGTTTGCACCTTGAATACACTGGATAAAAACGAATAGTGTACTTCTAATCTCTTACACATTTTAATGCTGGCTGAGGGAGATGAGAGACTTTCGCAGTAGATTGTATTCACTGAAATAAACAAAATCTTCAAATAAACACATGTCCAAGAAGTTAGAGTTACAAGTGATTTTCCTTGAAAGCGAGGAACTTAACATTACAGCTGTAATACACCAAATGTGGAAGAGAACTAATCTGTCCTAATATGTTTACTTGCTACTCTGAGGTCAGAGGGCACCGCTTGATGTTCTAACAGTCAAGGCTAACCAACTGCTTGCAGATATTGCAACAGCGGGAGATGAGCCAGGAATTCTTGAGCGAGTTGGTAGGAAAACACATGAACAAACCTGTTTTAGCAGTAATAATAATAATAATAATAATAATAATAATAATAATAATAATAATAATAATATTAATAATAATAATAATAATAATAATAATAGTAATAATAATCCTTGTTATCCAATTATTAAGAAAAGAATTGTAATATAATTATATGCATATAACGTGAATTCTATTTAAATTAATTTACATAAAATTTCGGAAAATAAATTTCGATAGTATAGTTAGAAGGTGAACTTGCGAATTCTAAATGAGGCAGTAGAGCAAATAGACAGCTTCAGCTGCAGCTAGGAAGTCAAAAGGAGGTAGCTTTTAATACAAGAAGGAGCATCTTCTGCGGACCTCTGAAAAAAAAAAACTAATGAAGTGCTTTGTGTGTAGTGTTGCATTGTATGGGGCAAAACATGGACATTACGACGAAATGAAGAGAAGCGACTAGAAGCATTTGCAATGTGGATATGAAGGTGTGAAATGGACAGACAAAATAAGAAAATCTGTATTGGAAAGAATGGGTGAAGCAAGAAGCAAGAATGAGGTTGAAGCTAATCAGGAAGAGAAAAAAGGAATTGATTGGGTCACTAGTTGAGAAGAAAGTGCCTACTGAAGGATGCACTGGAAGGAATGGTGAACGGGAGAAGAGTTCGGGCAGAAGAAGATATCAGATGATAGACGACATTAAGATATATGAATCATATGCGGAGACAAAGAGGAAGGCAGAAAATAGGAAAGATTGGAGACTGCTGGGTTTGCAGTGAAAGGCCTGCCCTAGGACAGAAAACTTTGAATGAATGAACACTTTAGTTCTCCATTTGTGAAGTAAAAAGTGGCTTTAATCTACGAGTACCTACCTCAGGTCGTCTTCAGAACAGTGCTTAAATGCGACAGGTTCATGTCAGTAGATTTACTGGCATGTAAAAGAACTCCTGCGGGACACAATTCCGGCACATCCGGCGACGCTGATATAACCTCTGCAGTTGCGAGCGTCGTTAAATAAAACATAACATTTCTCTGCCGGACCGTATTTAAAAGAAAGGAGATCATGAATTAGAAAAAGAAATAAATTATGGTCTATTCAACGACGCTCGTAACTGCCAAGATTACTACATCAGTGTCGCCGGATGTGCCAGAATTTTGTCCCGCAGGACAGGACAGAAGGCCAGCGCTATACCGACTGCGCTATCCAGGCCGAAATGACGAATTAGAATGTTCTAGATTGATTTAGAAGAATGTTTAATATCTTGCGTTAAACGGCATATTCAATACGATAGGAACAGGGACTTATATTCAGTTACGAGTAAAAATAAATATAACATAATTTGTTATAATAGCAAATTAAGGAATATTTTGTTTAATAGCGAAGAATTGAATTCCTATCCATACTAACGAAGTACATTTTACCACATTGCTTTACACACGTGCAAAAATGTTTCATTACCCTCTGTGAAACATATTTATGTGTTATGAATTTTATAATACAAATAATTGCATTAAAATTATAAAGTTTAATTTGTAGAAATACACTGATGAGAAACATTGGCATAATGAGTTACATTTCATTTTAATTACTAATATCTTCATATTATATTTACACACTTCTAAAATATATACAAATCCCCTTTAACTGTTAGTCTAGTTCAGGCAGCCAGTCTGATTTGATCATAGCGGCTGCTTTCTCGCCTATCATTATCGTGGTTCCATATGGCGGTGGACCAACAATGCGGGGCATGACTGACGCATCTGCTACTCTGATCCCACTCACGCCATGCACTTTCAGTTCGGAATCAACCACAGCATCTGGGTCTGAACTGGGTCCCATTTTGCATGATGATGTCGAATGAAAGCAAGACGTAGCTACGTTCTTCATCATGCACTCCCAGTACTCGCGGCTGAGGAAGTCAAGACCCTCACACGCGCTCACGAACAATTTTCTCCTCTTAGCGTCCCTTTTCTTCATTACGTCTGTTTCCATTACTTTTGAAATAATTCTGACAGCATCTATTACGGAATCGAAGTCCTCTTGTCTACTCAAGAATCCAGAATGCACCTTTGGAAGATCTGAAGGACTCTTTGAACCCAGTAAGATCTTTCCCCTGCTTTTAGGTCGGCAGAGCAGTGGCACCAACATGATAACATTTCCTTCCTTGGATAATTCGTTAAGCGAATGAATTGTTTCCTCCTTTAAGTCGAATTTTTTACCAAACGTAGCTATGCCTTCAGTGTCATTTGCAAAGAAATTGAAAGGGAATATCAAGACATCCGGCCTGTCATCCGGGGCTACCCTCGTCCTGATGAAACCTAGGACGGTTGACCCATAATTCGTAGAATAGAACCCGGTTCTTCTAGTTAAGTATTCATATGCAGCATCAAGGAGAGTGGAAGAATTTGGTTGAAATTTATCGGATTTCGAAATGGTGAAGACGTTGCCCAGAAATAACAGATGGTCCTGAAAATTTTCACCAACTTTCAAGTCTTTAATAGTTTCTATGCCAAGTTCATTCAAATGATCTTCAGGACCAATTCCAGATAACATGAGAACTTGTGGCGAATGTATTGTGCCAGACGAGACGATTACTTCCTTCTTAACTTTAACTTCATGGACTTTGCCATCATTTGTTTGGAATTTGACGGCCTTGGCGGTTTTAGTGATGGGATCAATTACAATCTTTTCCACTTGCGAATTCTTGAGAACATGAAGATTTTTTCTGTTTCTAGCAGGATTAAGGAACGCCTTTAACGTGCTCCATCTGGTGCCATTTTCAATTGTCGCATGCAAACCTGCAAACCCTAGTTGACTGGGCCCGTTGATGTCTTCTAGTATTGGGTGTCCTGCTTCTTTGTATGCGTCTAAAAGTGTCATTGCAAAGTCTAGCTTCTGAAGGCGTTGCACAGTTAGTGGGCCACCTTTACCGTGATAAGGTGAATCAGGATCCTCATCTTCCGTGGGTTTGAAATTCTCAGACTTCTCGTAGTATTTGGAAAGTTCGTCATAACTCCATCCCTTGTTCCCATCTTCAACCCACTCATCGAAATCTCCTCTCATACCTCTGAAGTACAACATTGCATTTATAGTGGCAGTTCCGCCCAACACTTTCCCTCTCGGTATATTGCATCGATGATCGTTAAACCCTAAGCAGTTACCTTCCCCTGGTTCTGTTCTGACCTTCCAATCTATTTCCGACTTGAGATAAGAGCTGAATATCGCAGGGATATTGGTGCCTAATGGTGGATCTCCACCTGCTTCGATGACGAGGACGTTCCAGTCTTCGACCTCGCTGAGGCGAGCAGCCACCACTGACCCTGCTGTTCCTGCTCCCACGACGATGAAGTCGTACTCGTCACGAAGATAGTCTCTCGCGTCTTCTGGGTACGGGTGCGGGCCCACTAGCTGTCGCTCCGACTGCAGAAGCGTGGAGATGAGGCTGGTGAAGAACAAGGCCCCGCCCGGACAGGACGAGCCTGCAGTCCAGTGGGCCCCGGTTGAGCAGGAGAGGTCCATTCTGTTTTACAAATAACACATTTGAGAAACAAAATGTACTCGTAATGAGTTACATTGAAAATCATCCGTAATAAAGGTCAACATTAAAGTTGGTACAATTTTTCGTTTGTCAACTCTGAGTTCTGGAAATTTTATTTAAAATATTTTACAATGACTTTAATTTACTTAATTTCTGAATACAAAAATATCCCTATGATGCTATGTATACGTGTATGTGTATACCCCTGTGTATTACATACAGTATTTATATACAACCCGCGCAGTGGCGTCGCGGTCTAAGGCATCCTGGCTAGGACTTGCGTTACGGAATGCGCGCTGGTTCGAGTCCTCATGGGAGAAGAAATTTTCTCATGAAATTTCGGCCAGTGTATGGGACCGGTGCCCATACAGCATCGTGATGTACTTGGGGAGCTACGATAGGTAGTGAAATCCAGTTGCGAATGCCAGTTATAACGGCTGCGGGGATCATCGTGCTAACCACACGATACCTCCATTCTGGTTGGATGATCGTCCACCTCTGCTTCCACATGTCGGCGTGATGCCAGCAGCCGGATGGTCGGTCTAGGCCCTTCCCGGGCTGTAGCGCCACAGATTATTATTTATATACAAGGTGTATCAAATTGAATACATTACATATTATGGGAGTGTCTCATCGACCATTCGGAATCGGTTTCATTCAACGTACGTATATGAAAATTGTTGTGAATGATTTGTATTTGCGTAACAAGGGTAAGATATCACCTGTATTCCTATTTATTGACATGCATGTGTTCCTGTCGAAATTCGTACAATCAAAGAAATATTTGCATATAATTTGCTTTCCGAGCTTAAGTAGTGGCTAAAGAAATTAAGATATTATACGGGCATACTGTACATCTTACTTCCATAGGATTGCGGTGTGAACAAAGATATGGCTATTAAAACGTACGACACAACTATTTTTTTATCCGATGGAATAAACAGTCGGTGGAACGGTGTGAGATATGTATTGAAAGGAGGGGAGATTATGTCGAAAATTATATAATATATTATTTGTATCTGTAATTGATGGTTTATATTCCAAAAATTGAATTTACTGTTACTTTCTGAAACACACTCGTATGTGGAGATTTATTATCTCCGTCGCTCCCTCTGCCAAACGTAACTAAAATATTTTTCCAGGCATGATCTACATTCTTTCTTGTAGCCAAGAATTACTCCAATAGTTCATAGTCAAGCACAAAGTTATTGTTTTGTAGTAACCAAGCATAAACCCCAATTATTTGCTGTAGCCAAGCATAAAACCAGTCGTGTGTTGTAGTCAGGCATTAACCCAGTTCTTGTTGCAGCCAAGCACAAACCCAGTTGCTTGTTGTAGCTAAGCATGAACGTATTTGTTGTAACCAAGCATGGGCTCAGTTGTTTGTTGTAGCCAAGCATAAAGCCTGTTGTTTGTTGTAGCCAAGCATAAAACCAGTCGTGTGTTGTAGTCTGGCATTAACCCAGTTCTTGTTGCAGCCAGCTAGCATGAACAAACTCAGTTGTTTATTGTAGCTAAACCCCAATTATTTGAACGTAAAACCAGTGTTTTGTTGGCATTAACCAAGCATGGGCTCAGAACGTGTTTCTTGTTTGTTGTAGCCAAGCATAAACCCCAATTAACCCAGTTCTTGTTGCAGCCAAGCATAAAACCAGTCGTGTGTTGTAGTCAGGCATTAACCCAGTTCTTGTTGCAGCCAAGCACAAACTCAGTTGCTTGTTGTAGCTAAGCATGAACGTATTTGTTGTAACCAAGCATGGGCTCAGTTGTTTGTTGTAGCCAAGCATAAAGCCTGTTGTTTGTTGTAGCCAAGCATAAAACCAGTCGTGTGTTGTAGTCTGGCATTAACCCAGTTCTTGTTGCAGCCAAGCACAAACTCAGTTGCTTATTGTAGCTAAGCATGAACGTATTTGTTGTAACCAAGCATGGGCTCAGTTGTTTCTTGTAGCCAAGCATAAACCCCAATTATTTGCTGTAGCCAAGCATAAAACCAGTCGTGTGTTGTAGTCAGGCATTAACCCAATTCTTGTTGCAGCCAAGCACAAACTCAGTTGCTTGTTGTAGCTAAGCATGAACGTATTTGTTGTAACCAAGCATGGGCTGAGTTGTTTGTTGTAGCCAAGCATAAAGCCTGTTGTTTGTTGTAGCCAAGCATAAATCCAGTTGTTTGTTGTAGTGAAAAATGATACCATTTATTTGTTGCATAAAACCAGCATGAACTTCTTGTTGCAGTTGTTGTAAGTAGCGTGAACATTTGTTGTAAACTGAGTCGCCAAGCATAAAGCCTGTTGTTTGTTGTAGCCAAGCATAAATCCAGTTGTTTGTTGTAGTGAAAAATGATACCATTTATTGTTGCCAAGCATAGTTGTAGTCGAGCATAGCCGAGATTATCTGTGTAGTCAAGTGTAACCATAATTATTTTTTGTAGCTAAACATAATCCAAAAGTGTATAGCAGCCAAGCATTACCCGGTTATTCCGTGAAGCAACTGTAACCCAACCATGTGTTGTAGGCAAGCATGTCTCCAATAATCGTTCTAGTCTCTGCTTATTGTGCTTGTCGTTGGAATTCGTTTTTGACGAAATTACCACGAGGATGCGATATAAGATTACCTGCCATTTGCCTCACAGTTGAGGGAAAAACCGAACAAGATAATCAATTTTGAAATTCTTAAGTTAGTTGAACCTAAATGTTTCACATCTGCTGCTTTACTACACAGTACAAATTATGGTCCACGTCTATATAATTCGATAATAAAATTTCATCCAGAATTGACTACTTTAAGCAATGAAATTTTCAAATCCAAAATTAAAAAAATTATATGACAGACTTCCCTGTATATATATTATGTACCATGTATTGTAAAACAAGTTTATTTCTATCCTAAGTATATATTTTTTTGTATCTTATCTTGATTGCTATATCAACATGACCTGTACTAATTATACTACTTATAATAATTTTATACTAATTCAGAAATCTCAACATCGTCTCTTTTTTCACACTGTTATTAAGTATTATAACTTACTAAATTTATTATCATCTTTATGTGACCATTTTCTGAAGTATTTTGTCTTCAA
This sequence comes from Periplaneta americana, assembly GCA_025594305.2. Taxonomy (NCBI): domain Eukaryota; kingdom Metazoa; phylum Arthropoda; class Insecta; order Blattodea; family Blattidae; genus Periplaneta; species Periplaneta americana. Next base: position 180,056,820 of record JAJSOF020000005.1, on the reverse strand, counting down.
AGTATGTATATCTATGTAACGGAACTGTCCCCGAACACGAGCTTTGGTCTTTCGGGGTATTTTAATGTAACGTTTTTATGTATATGTTATTGTTAAATAAATAAATAAAATAAAAAAATATATAAAAAAATTCAATCAGGACTCGAGCCAGCGCTCTAGCACAGTCTCACGTCTCGATTCTAACTCGCTGTCGTCTGAACTAAGCTGGTAGCACTTTGTGTGTTGTAGGAAATCCAAAGACTCAGTACTTCAGAGCAGTGGTTTGCAAACTGGGGGTCGTGTAAAGAGCTGAGAGGGGTCGGGAGATGATTTACAAAATGAAACAAAAAACGCCTTATTAACATACACTTACTGTATGTTCAGGAACATAAGCAATATTCAACATAAGAAAAAAGTTTCAGCAGTTATACACTGAAGTAAAAAATTATTTTATCAATGCGATAAATGTGTCTGTTTTTCAGGAAGTATCTCTCAAATCTGGACTCTGTGTTCGACAGAGACGCAGTGATATCACTTTTAAGTTCAACCAGTTTCTCGTCTTTGTTTTGATGGCAATCATAAAGGATAGGCTGATTTACATAAATATGAGGTTGCAAATGTTATACAAGATTTAAGAGTTTCTTTTGCAAAGTCGGGGTATTCATGCTTTCTTTTGATCCACAGCTGGTCTACACTCTACGAAAAATATTATTTTCAAAGTTTCAACATTTCATCAGTAGTACATACATATTTAAATGAATTATTTTATTTTTATTTTTAATTTCAGCTAGTTGAATGCAACTGTCTAAAAATGTTTTTAGTGTCCATCTGTAACTGTCTTATGCTCGAGTGTCTTCTGAAAAGTATTAAAAAGCTGTTGTTGAGAATTGTGCTAATTTAATTTAACAAACTCAGTATTTGTCTTATCACCCTTAAAAATTTAAAAGCCATGATGGGGCCGATCAGCTAACTCATTAGTAATTAAAGTTTTATCATATACCGTCAATGCTTATCTATTTAAGCATTGACGGTATATGATAAAACATTAATTACTAATTATCACCCCTAGCTAAATTTTCCACGAATTCTTTAATTCACTGGAATGCATCACATTCCTTCTTGTCAAGTGACGTAGACCAGAAATCAAGTTTCTTTATGAATACTTTGATTTTATCCCTGGCTGTTATTATGTTAACATCTTGGCCTTGTAAACTCGTGCTATTCAAAGCGTTTAAGTGTTGGAAAATATCAGAAAGTAGGCTGCTAGAAATGATCTTCATATAATATTTCATGTCGTTATTGCACTATATTTTTCTGTTGTGGTCGTTCTGTGGGTGGTTTAAACTAATTTTGAGTAAAACTATCGTCGTTTTCGATCGTACAGGGTTTTGTACTTTTCGAATAGGATTGAGTTCGCTACCAGTTCGTTAGTGGGGGGGGGGGTTGAGCCTTCAAAAAGTTTGGGAATCGCTGCTTTGGAGGATGTTAAGCTGTGGATTGTGCTGAAGGTCGATATCACATTACATTGAAAGAATATGAGAACACTAACATGCTCCGTATTACAGTGATTTCTGATGTTGTTCGTTGGAATTAAATAGTTCTCTCTGACATGATAAAACTAAATTTTAATTAACTTACCTGTTTAGACGTAGGTCAGCAGAAAGGCTTCCAGTTGCCAGCCTGAACTGAGCTGCATGGATACCCGAGCAACAAGAACATATGGTAGACAATTTGTTTACGAAAAGATCTCATTCGCTGTGGTTATCACTCGACTAGGCACTGATAATGATAACAAGTCTCGATGAGTATTAAAATTATCTCTAGTTGTACACGTACATGATATTTATATTTTAATCGACGCGGTCTGTTGGTGTGAAGCTGTTTAATATGCATAATGCACGCTGCATACAAGATGCTGTGATGCACTTACTACGTGAAAATGTAATTTTAACAATTGCACCGTGGTCGATGGTTTTACGTTGATTTGGTAATTAAATGTACATATACGAGTATAAAATAAGGTAAGTCTCCCTAAGTTCGCCACCTTAACAAAATTTATTTTAAACTAGCCGTACCCGTGCGCTCCGCTGCACCCGTTAGAAATAAATATAAAGTAATTACATAATTAAAATAGGACGTTTGATCCAGGGAACATTCGTGTTTGATAGAAGGATAAATCGTTTAATATGTTACTTAATTTAAATTGTATTTAAGATATTAAAATGCGATAATTTTGATCCAGAGACCACTCATTTGGTGCAATGACAATTCCTTTAACATGCTTCTTAATTGTTATTAACAATTATTTTTGGAAAAGCGAAAATTAACAGAAAAAATTTGGCTACAGATTTATTATTATGTTTATATTATATTATATTATATTATATTATATTATATTATATTATATTATATTATATTATGTAAAAAGTATGTTGATAACGGATGTACTCGAATTAGAAAGTTTTTAATTTGTTGTGGGAGCTCTTGAATCTCAGGAGGAACAGCTTTTACAACAGCGCAATATAATCTGCTTGGCTCATTACCCAATTTTTTTGCATTGCATTTATTGCATATATATTTTATGTATTTTAACACGATTCAATTGAGCATAGTTAAAATTTTATTTATACAATAATGGATTGCTAAGCTAACGTACTATTACTGCATACTAAATCAATACACTCTCGTTGTTCGTTAATTCTCTGAGATAAACATTATTTTAAGAAATACAGAAACGAATACACAGAATAGCCTATCACGTTTTCTGTGCATAAGAAGCTATTTTAATCTTACCTGTCCTCAATTCACTCAGAAGTTATTGTAATAACATTATAGCATTATGTCCATATAGAGAAACTACACTTTCCAATGGTGAAATAATAATTAATTACACAAATCGGTTCATTTAGCTTCCGATATTACTTCATACAAACACAGAAACATTGTCTGTAGGCTTTGTTTCATAGCTTTCGATTGTTGTGGCTAAGGCCCCTTATAGACGAAGTCATTTGTTTTTTATTTCAATACACCGCCTTAGATGGCAGTTATTTTAATTCTAAAACTCATTTATCTCATTAAATATCAGTCCTATCAAAATTTTTCAAAGAATAAAACTTATCAGAAATCAGTTTGAAAGAAACTTTTGTTATGTAACATTTTTCACAAAAATCAATAATAAGCGAGATATTTCGATTTATTTAATTCAGGCCCCCTTATAACCCCCCTTTTAAATAACGTATTTTGAATGCCATATAGCCTAAAATCTAAGTTACAACGAACTTAATTTATATTCCAATTTTTATCGAAATCCGCTCAGCCATTATTGCGTGAAAAGGTAACAAACATCCAGACAGACAGACAGACAGACATACAAACAAAAATTTCAAAAAAACGATTTTCGGTTTCAGAATGGTTAATTATACATGTTAACATCAATTATTTTTGGAAAATTACCAGAAAAATGTTGGCTACAGATTTATTTTTAGTATAGATTGTTGTTGAAGTCATATTTCTAAAGTATAAAATATTGCGTTGGAATATTTATAGTAAAGGCATCTTAAATAACAGTTTCGTAAAGAATAAGGTACTATTTCTCGTACAAAAGCAAAAGAGACAGGGGATGCAACTGATGACGTTAGGACGCATGCGTTCCCTAAGTTCGCCACTTGTGTGCCTGTTGAAAATTCAAATAATGCTTTAATATCGCGTGAGTGCAGATGTAATATATTTTGATATAGAAAAATGGTCATAGTAGAAATTAGACAAAGTTTTATCATTAATAAATTATCACAGGATTAATAAATTAGTATTCCTTACTTACTTACTGGCTTTTAAGGAACCCGGAGGTTCAGCCCGCCATTGGTCCCTATCCTGAGCAAGTGTATTAATCCATTCTCTATCATATCCCACCTCCCTCAAATCCATTTTAATATTATCTTCCCATCTACGTCTCGGCCTTCCAAAGGTCTTTTTCCTCAGGCCTCCCAACTAACACTCTATATGCATTTCTGGATTCGCCCATACGTGCTACATGCCCTGCCTATCTCAAACGTCTGGATTTAATGTTCCTAATTATGTCAGGTGAAGAATACAATGCGTGCAGTTCTGTGTTGTGTAACTTTCTCCATTCTCCTGTCACTTCATCCCTCTTAGCCCTTAACCTCTTAGTATTCCTTTATCTATAAAATGCCTGAAATATGACTGATTTAAATACTAAAGTTAAAATGTAATCAGTTATTTAAACTGCCAACTGTTTAAAACGATAGAAGCAGTAACGAATGATCCTAAGTTTGCCATGGGAGAAGCTGCAGTGACGAACTTAAGAACAGTTCTAACATTTAATAATAATGTCATTAGCATTATAGAAATGAACATAAACAATTATTATACGACTGTCCTGAAATTGACAAGCAAGTTACAAAATCATCGAATATTAATTTTTTTAAGTTGGAATGAAAACTTAGAATAAGTAGGACTTAGTATTTGACAATAATTTAGATAATTAAAATTATGAATAAACTTCAATTAACTTATTTAAATGAAATTTAGACCTATATCTTAAAATTCCATTCTATAGAAAAATAGGAATGAACGATTTAAAAAATGCCATTAAATGCTTGTGCTCACGATACCCTGGAGAGAGTGTCCATATTTGCCTCAGTGTATTATTTCAACAAGTGACCAGCGAGTACATGCTTCAGAACCCCCACCATGTGGATTATTGTTCTGTTTAAATCTATCATTCCCGCCTGTAAAGTTTATCTGTACTGCTCACATTTGTGGCAGTGATTCCTTAAGTAAATCATGTAAAAATCAACAACAGCACTGTTTTTGCTATGCTCCAAAGTGTACTCACGTACATAAATTGTATTTGTAGCGTCAACACCATTCACACTACGGTTCGCCACCTTAGTTCAGATTTACCAATGTACTATCTGATGCTTCGAAGTTCATGAAGAATTATGGTAACTTGGACATTACTTTAAAAGTGCCCATATTATCTGGGTGCCCATATTTGCCTGACTTCCCCTATTCTACTGAATGACACAGTAATTATGTTTTTAATCATGCCAGTGCTTCACAATAACAAATCATCTCAGAACTTTGAACAAATATTCATAAAATGAATAGTTATGTGAAGAACTACACTACTATTAACAGGAAGTGATTTGTGCTTTTCCTTATTTTCCTTGAGAAGGTCGTTTTCTTTCACCCATTTTTATAATCAGCTGTATTCACTGCCATTAGTGCATATCATGCCTTAAATCAGAGTCCAGCAAACATATTTGCTTAAACTGGGTTCGAGGGCACTCGGGTATCTTAGGGAATGAAAGGACAGACCAACTAGCCAAGTTTGCTTGTTTCATGGTAGACAATTACCATAAAATTCCTGTCAGTTTCATAAAACATAAATTAAGGGAACACATGTTAGCAGGCTGGGATGTACAATGGCAAGGAAGTAATAACGGCTCTCTAACTAGGGACTTATTCTTTCCTACAATAATCTCTAGGTTGAACTGTAAACACATGATACCCAATTTCGTGCTTACGCAATTCATTTCAGGCCATGGAAAATTTAAAACATATTTTAAACGGTTAAAAATCAATAATGTAAATGCGAGGAAAGCGACCAGACTGTTCATCACCTCCTATTTGATTGCCCAATTTTCGAAAGAACTCGCCTGTTATTACTGTCACATGTAATCTCATGTTCTGGGCAATTTGAAAAACCCCTGTGCTTTATGTTTAAAAAAATGCTGTTCAAGATAATTTCAGAAATTCGTATCACATATTTACAATTCACTGTAAATAGCTAGTTAATGTGTTTCTGCCACAGTAAGAGAATTTGAAGTTAATGCAATTAGAAAGGATATATGAATGTGTTAATTTTGTTTGTATATATTCAGGGTCTATTTTTTTCATTTATCATTAATATAACATGCAATAGAGCAAAACAGGCTGCAATAAAAAGACCCGGTAAATACTACTACTACCACCTTAAGAATAATAGTAGTAGAATAGTAATAATAATAATAATAATAATAATAATAATAATAATAATAATAATATCATTGTTTCATATCGTATATGTTTTTATGTAATTTTCATTTTATTTGTCTTTTCTGTGTATTCTATATAATATGTCTATGTCTTATGTTTTGAACATGCACTAGTATGTCATGTCTATTTCATGTCATTTTTATGGCATATACGTCCTTAAAAGTAATATGTATATTTCTACGAAATGCTCACTTTTTTTTTTAAGTAGCAAATCTGTGTGTGATATGTCCTGGGAAAGTACTGTATGTAATATGTCTGCATTTCATATATTGTGTATCTATTTCTATATATTATATCTATTTTATCTTATATCTTTGTCCTTGTATAATATAAATATGATTTTTATTGTCATACACATTTAATGTAATATGTGTATTTTATGTCATAATTATGTATACATTTTATGTAACTATTTGTACAGGGCTACAATATGTATGATTTAATTACAGCCCTAATATACCTTCGGGTAAAATAGGGTTCTATAAACTTGGAAATTCAATAATAAATGAGAGTCGTTCTCTAAAATTTACACATAATAGCATAAGATAGTACGTCAACCATGAAAAGATTTAAAGAAAAGGAATTTCGAATTAAAATATTCTAATGCATTTAAAACATTGAGCAATTTCTTGCGCTGATCAAAATATTCAATACCACAGGAACAGGAACTTAGAAGGGACAATAAGTATAATAAAGCAATACATAATCTGTTATACTAAAAATGTAGTAATATTTTATTAAATAGCGAAGAATTTAAATTCTGTGCATTATAATGAAGTACAGTACATCTTACCACACTAATTTGCAGGAGCACAAGAAATCGTTACACCTTGTAAATCATACCGATATGTTGTTATGAGTTGACATAAAATTCATAACAAACAAATGTAGTAAACTTTGTAGAAGTACAGAACACTGATGAGAAACATTGACATAATGACTTACATTTCATTTTAATTACTAATATCTTCATATTATATTTACACACTTCTAAAATATATACAACTCCCCTCGAACTGTTAGTCTAGTTCAGGCAGCCAGTCTGATTTGATCATACAGGCTGCTTTCTCGCCTATCATTATCGTGGTTGCATATGGCGGTGGACCAACAATGCGGGGCATAATTGACGCATCTGCTACTCTGATCCCACTCACGCCGTGCACTTTAAGTTCGGAATCAACCACAGCATCTGGGTCTGAACTGGGTCCCATTTTGCATGATGATGTCGAATGAAAGCAAGACGTAGCTACGTTCTTCATCATGCACTCCCAGTACTCGCGGCTGAGGAAGTCAAGACCCTCACACGCGCTCACAAACAATTTTCTTCTCTTAGCGTCCCTTTTCTTTAATACGTCTGTCTCCATTACTTTTGAAATGATTCTGATAGCATCTATTACGGTATCGAAGTCCTCTTGTCTACTCAAGAATCCAGAATGCACTTTTGGAAGATCTGAAGGACTGTTTGAACCCAGTAAGATCTTTCCTCTGCTTTTAGGTCGGCAGAGAAATGGTACCAACATGATAACATTTCCTTCCTTAGATATCTCGCTAAGTGAATGAACTATTTCCTCGCTTACATCGAATTGTCGACCAAACGCAGCTATGCCTTCAGTGTCATTTGCGAAGAAATTGAAGGGGAATATCATGATATCGGGTCTATCATCCGGGGCTACCCTCGTCCTGATAAAACCTAAGACAGTTGACCCATAATGGGTAGAATAGAACCCGGTTCTTTTAGTCAAGTATTCATATGCAGCATCAAGAAGTGTCGAGGAATTTGGTTGAAATTTGTCGGATTTCGAAATGGTGAAGACGTTGCCCAGAAATATCAGATGGTCCTGAAAATTTTCTCCAACTTTCAAGTCTTTAATAGTTTCTATGCCAAGTTCATTCAAATGACTTTCAGGACCAATTCCAGATAACATGAGAACTTGTGGCGAATGTATCGTGCCAGACGAGACGACTACTTCCTTCTTAACTTTAACTTCATGGACTTTACCATCATTTGTTTGGAATTTGACGGCCTTGGCTGTTTTAGTGATGGGATCAATTACAATCTTTTCCACTTGCGAATTCTTGAGAACATGAAGATTTTTTCTGTTTCTAGCAGGATTAAGGAACGCCTTTAACGTGCTCCATCTGGTGCCATTTTCAATTGTCGCATGCAAGCCTGCAAACCCTAGTTGACTGGGCCCGTTGATGTCTTCTAGTATTGGGTGCCCTGCTTCTTTGTAGGCGTCTAAAAGTGTCATTGCAAAGTCTAGCTTCTGAAGGCGTTGCACAGTTAGTGGGCCACCTTTACCGTGATGAGGTGAATCAGGATCTTCATCTTCCGTTGGTTTGAAATTCTCAGACTTCGCGTAGTACTTGGAAAGTTCGTCATAACTCCATCCCTTGTTCCCATCTTCAACCCACTCATCGAAATCTCCTCTCATACCTCTGAAGTACAACATTGCATTTATAGTAGCAGTTCCGCCCAACACTTTCCCTCTCGGTATATTGCATCGATGATCGTTAAACCCTAAGCAGTTACCTTCCCCTGGTTCTGTTCTGACCTTCCAATCTATTTCCGATTTGACATGAGAGAAAAATACCGCAGGGATGTTGGTGTCTATCGGTGGATCTCCACCTGCTTCGATGACGAGGATGTTCCAGTCTTCGACCTCGCTGAGGCGAGCAGCCACCACTGACCCTGCTGTTCCTGCTCCCACGACGATGAAGTCATACTCGTCACGAAGATAGTCTCTCGCGTCTTCTGGGTACGGGTGCGGGCCCACTAGCTCTCGCTCCGACTGCAGAAGCGTGGAGATGAGGCTGGTGAAGAACAAGGCCCCTGCCGGACAGGACGACCCAGCAGTCCAGTGGGACCCGGTTGAGCAGGAGAGGTCCATTCTGTTTTACAAATAATCAAGAATTACTAAATAGGCACTGACGCACACATTTGGAAACAGAATGTATTCGTAATGATTTCACATTGAACATCATCCATATTACAGGTCAGCATTAAAGTTGGCTATGACTTTTAGGTTTCTCAGCAGTGAGTTCTGCATGTTTAATTTCAAATATTTCATAACTACTTCAAGTCTCATATATATATATATATATACATATATATGTTTTACTTATTCTCCGAAAAAAATCTGTATTGTCGTGTATATAGCCTTATGTGTATATATAAATAAAATAATTTAAAAAATAATTTAAAATCGAAAAAAAAAATCGAAAAATCGAAAGAGAATTGGGAGGATAAATTTAAAAGGTACGCAAAACGCGTCCTTGCAAGGGGTTGGGGGCTGTACAAAACTAAATATGTGAGCTCCAAGCCTGTTGGCCACTAGTCTCACTCCGGGTTACGCTGCTCCACTGAAGGAGCTCTAGAAAATTTTGAAGGGGAAGCCGAAATTGGACGTAACCTCTTAGGTACCACATACGCGAGGGGGACGGAGATTTGAACAAGTGATCACGGAACGGGGCGAGGAGGAATTGGCTGTTGTTTGCCGTTAGGATGGCAAGACGCTGTCATCTGTTGTTCGATGACAAGGCATGTGAAGGCCATCGGAAGAGGCGCCGTGAATTCTAAATCTGCAATTTGAGAGGTCCCTGTTCTTTCAAATTGCGACTAATTGAGTGACCTTGTACATTTAATAGACAATTTTGAGGTTCTGAACTAGGGCATACGTCGTTTACAAGAAAAGGGGAATATATATGGGGAAGGGCATATAGGTCCGTGGCCCATTTCTTATATGGCTCATCGCGACATTTATCTTACGCCTTAGGAAAACCACGGAATACCTTAGGAAGGATGAGTTGTCTCATATAATAGACTAGCCAATTTGGCTATTATGTAGGAGGTGATTGTTGTCATGAGCCTTGTTGAATCGTCTCAGCTTAGAGACCAATAAATTAAATAAATAAATAAAATAATAATTAGGCTTATATAAGCTATACACAGCCAACCGTAAATAATTTAATTAATTTTCAAGGGTTTACTCTTTGATATATTTTCAAACAAATAAGTGTAATACAGGTTTCCTTCTTTTTTATCCTTTCCGAAGAATTTTTTATGTGAAACATTTCATAGCATGTTTTGGGAAAGCCATTGATTTAATTCCCAATATATACTCATTCAATTTAAGAGAGCAATGTATTTTGATAATAAATAATTAAATGGAGAATGGAGGAAATCCAAGATCCTTAGCATTGGCCAACAATATAAATAATTGAAAGAATTTTAGTTTTTCCTTTAAATGTGCAGATATTTGACCAAAAAAAAAAAAAAATTGAAATATTTATATTTCTTCGCAGAAAGAAAAGTTACATTTTTTCGGATCATATTTCTGCACATTTAAAGGACAAAATTAAAATTATTTCTTATTATAATACACTGTTCTCTTAAATTAACTGAGCATGCTGGGAATTAAATCAATGACTTTCCAGAAACACGCTATGAAATATTTATTGTGAAAGAATTTTTATCTCGAAAAGAAAGCGAAAACGAGCAAAATTGTATTAAATGTTTTTGTTTGAAATATCTCTATAAATAACCCACTAAAATTAATGACACTACTTACGGTTGACTTTATATACTGTATATATATATATATATATATGCTACTGTAAACGTACGAAGACCGGTAAATCTTAGAATTTACGGGTATAATCTAACATTTACCGTTATAGTGCGGTAGAACCCCGAAATATCTTACTAGATGTATACATTTTGAACTTTTACCGATCAGTTGTGGTAAAATTGTATTAATTTAATAAAAAAAATCTTTACTAAGATTTGCCGTTCTTCGCACTTTTACATATCCATTTCCGATTCATCTTTTTATTTGTTGTTTTAGGATCTATTTAAACACATAAACAAAAATCACCTGAGCAATGACTGAAATAAATTGTGATTATTTTAAATTGAATTTATTTAAATATTCTTACATTCCAATGTGAGTTTAATAAACAATATTTCACATTAAAAATAGTGAAATATATTGTAGTTTTAATCACTGTCTGTTATATTATTCCGTACAAAAATTAACAAAGACTATCCATTCCCTCAACTGTCCAGGTCCACAAATAAAGTAAAACAAACATCATGAATGTTAATTCTTGCTACAACAAAGTTGGCTGTTATGACACTTAGAGTTACACAACATGGAAGATGATTTACACGAACATTATTTTGTTGAACATTTTTTAAACAATTACACTTTTTGAACCCTTGTCCTCCAATGAAAAATATTTGCCAGCCACCTCCTGTACACTAATTTCTTCTTTTCCTACTTCTTCGATGCTGATAAAATTGTCTTTGCACGATATAAATTGGTTCCTAGTATACAATGACTTCAGTTTGCCAGATTTGATACCAAGTTTATAAAACTCGTCATCTTGAATATTTATGAACATTGTTATTATTGATTTTGCGTCAATTTTTGCCCGGTCTACATCCGACACTTTGATTTTCAAATTCAATCAAAAATACTTATGAATAAGAATTCCAAACACCATTCTCTTCGAGAAAAATATCTTTATAGATCGCACGTTTGCTTGTTTTCCGCACAGAACAATCCCACGAAATACCACATTCATTATTCAAACCCTAACATCACCACTGAATTCATTTTACTGCTTTAGGCTTTTAACATATTATTTTTAGAGACGTTTAAAGTAATAATTATAAATAAACTTACCACTGATACTGAAAGGTTTTTAAATATTTGCAAAAGAAAATATTTAAACTTACTGCATTCCTGATACAATAACATTAAGGAAGCAAAAAATTTCCAGATGCCGATGTTATTACTGCAATATGTTATATAAAAATGGTTTTTAAAATGAAAAATAAATCATTATCATAAATAATTACCGTTTGTTTTAAGTTCGCATTTATAGACTGGGGGAAAAGACAGACGTATATCACGTTGCTGGAGTATAGTAAACACAGAAAACATTTTAGCAAAATGTTGAAATATATTTTGGTGTTCCGAATAATAATTAAACAAAACCAACATGGAATTTCAATCTAATTAGAAATTCGTCTTTCAATAATAAACGATCTTCGCAAAAATAATAATAATGTTTTATTTTCATGTTCTGGCAATTAAAAAGCTCAACTACGTTTCCTTTTTCAATCTTTTCCTCGACCATGAAAACGTCAACATACCGCCTTAATTACTATTATAAGCAAATACGACATAAAACACTTACCGCACTTAAATGAATGTGCGAAAGATGGAAATAAACTGTGATACTGAAAGGGAGCCACAAGAAAATATTTAAATTTAGTCGTGCAATAATGATCAAAATTTAGATATAGGTACATTGAACAAAATGGTTTTTCATGGTCGGTGGGACACGATCGTAAATTTATTTATAAAATTAGAATAAAATGTACGTATACACGGAAAAGCAAGCATGAAGAGGAACTGTAATGTTGCTATATTAACTGGACAGCGATATTCAAAATAAGAACTGTTCCATGTAGTGACATGCCTGAAGGAAAACGAACAGTGTTGCCAATTCAGCGGTTTTCCCGCTAAATCTGACTTTTTTGGATAACCGTCTCGCGGGTAAATTTATATTATCCCGCTTAGCGGGAATACTAGCGGTTTTTAATCATTAAAGTTTCTGAAATGAAATTCATATTAGCATTATAAGCGGCTTTCATAATTACATTTAATTCGTTCAATGTGTGTTTTGTGATATAATGGATGTGTAAATGTAGTGATAATTCCATATTATATATGTTGCCGTTAAAACCCGAAATCCGTCAAAACCAGTTTCAACTAGTAAAAACTAGTTTAAGCAAATAAAGATAGATAGAAAGTGAGTTTTCGTATGATCTAGAATCAATATCAGGTTAGGTTTGGTTTGTTTAGGTTTTTGTTTGGTAAAAGCCTAAAAAAGAACCTAAACAAACCAAACCTAACCTGTCATTGATTCTAGATCTTACGAAAATTCGCTTTCTATCCATCTATTTTTTAAACTAGTTTTTACTGGTTGAAACTGTTTTGTCGGATTTTGGGTTTAACAATAACATATTTAGTGCAATAAGAATTTAAATATGTTGTGTCTGTGATAAAAGTGTTCAAAATTGCTTTATAGCGCTACATTGGCAATGATAAATGTATGCAATATTCGTTACATTGGTGGGTGGATATCTCTGTCTTGACCATTACTATTATTATTATTATTATTATTATTATTATTATTATTGAATAATAAATATACATTAAAATCTAGAGATATTGTTAGAAAATCGCGGGTTTTCGAAAACCATCTAGCGGAATTATACGAACAACAGTTGGCACCACTGAAAACGAGGCGAACTACAATTACCTAATTACGAAGCTCTGAGGAATTGGTAACAAGTTCAATATAAAAGTTGGTGCATTTGTAGTAAATTAATAGTTAACGTCACCAAAACAATGTGTTTAAATTTCCACACGAGTTCTATTAATAATGAATGTAAGTTTAATTTCGATTAAATTTAATGAGTGCTCCAAACATGTTAATTTTTTGGTTTGTGTTGTTGAATTATTGGACTGGAATGAGCAGATAGATTTTGTAATCAGAAAACTTAGGATGTTTTGCTATTTTACGTTTAAGTAATTTTAACATGAAAAAGATTGATCTCAGTTTACACTCCTTGCTGTATTCGTCCTTAAGTTATGGAATACTTTTACGGGATAATTCTGTTAACATGAGTAACATGTTTACATCCAGATTTAGATCCATGCAAAAGATAGTAAATATCAATACCTTAAAAACAATATACTTTGCATACTTCCACTCGATAATGAGTTTTGGAATAATATTCTGGGGAAATTCAACAGATAGTAACAATATATTTTTATTACAAAAAAAAAGTAATTAGAATAATAGTAGGTGCCAAATCTAGGGAATCGTGTAGGACTATTTTCAAAAAACTAAAAATAATGCCCATGGCTTGTCAGTATATCTTTTCATTAATAATCTTCCTCGTATGTAATCGTGAAAACTTTGTAATTGATTCAACAGTTCATAGCATAAATACACGTCAAAAAATGACTTTGATACTCCATCGGCGAGTCTATCGTGCTATCAAAAAGGAGTGCGTTATATGGCAGTAAAAATTTTTAATAGCCTCCCTATCGATATAAAAAATGAAACTCAAAACATAAGATTATTTATGGCCAAATTAAAGAAGTACCTAATTTCTCACGCCTTCTATTCTGTAGGTGAATTCATGACATTCAATAACACTTCATGAAATTGATACTAAAACTTTGTGTTGTATTAGTGGACTATATTGCAAATCTCCTCTGTATATATTTCATCTAGACTTTGACTATAAATTAAGACTTTATAATAGTATTAAGTTTTTTGACTTGTTCCATATTCTAGCTTAAGCATGTATGAATACCATGGAATGTTAATAAATACAATACAATACAATACAAACAATACAATACAAAACATCATTAGAGTAACTTGATAATAAGCATTAATGTAATACTCATTTTATAAATCTCAAAATTCTTACAGTTCCTTGTATATGCGTATGTCTATAAAATATTAATTCTAATGAAACATAAACAAAAATAAACATTTTCACAACTATGACACTCGTGGTATCGCAGCCTCTACAGTTGTGCTTGTCGGTTGAATTCACATTTGACGAAATGAATTCGAGGATTGGATATGGCATTACCTGGCATTCGCTTCACATTAGAGGTAAAGATCAGAAAGTCTAACCAGGTAAGCTACTCAAGCGGGACTCGAACCAGGGCCCGAGCAGTTAGTGTAAATTTACTCGATACTTTTGACTTGAGAGTATATCCGCTGTGCAATATATTTGATAATCGTACTGAATTACGATACAATATGAAACACCGACATTGCTACTACAGCAACTTCTGATACTGCTCGTTCGAATTAAATATCTCTCTCTGATATGACGGAATAAATTTAAAATACCTGTTGCTCTTCAGATGTAAGTCACCCAGTTGCAGTCGTGAACTGAACGGTATGAATACCCGAACAGCAACAATTTATAGCAATTTTGTTATCTTATCGAAGAAGCAAAATGAGAGAGCGTTTAGAGAACAGTCGGACACAGTTCGCACTCAATGGGCCCGTTATCTGCTACTGATAGCGACTTTCGATTAGTAAAAATTATCCCTATGCAGGGTGTAGGCGAAGTAGGATATTTTCGTCCTCGTATCGTAGTTGTATCAAATGCTATCTAACGAATTGTGTAATAACAATATGTAGGTATAATACATTTTGCATAACATTGTGTAACGAATCGACTCTTTGTCGCAAAGTATGTAGTCTGTACTGTTCTCCAACCAGGAGATCAACCGGGAAAGGAATGTGCTTACTATTGCGTCATCTATTGGAGCGAAATAGATAGATAATATTATAGTTATAACCAAAGCTTGGAACTTGGGGACTTGTGTCTTTGAACGTGGCTAAGCGACCGGACTTCAATGTCAACAAACTCCCGCTTCCAGCACAGAGGTACTGTCAGGTCTGCTATAAAGGTGGTTCCTGGCTGGAACAACATAATGATGATATTATGGTAGGTTGAAACACGTAATTTTATAGCATATATATAAATAAACGTGCAAAATATATCAAATTTACAGTTCTGCTCTGTACATTTTATTACAGTGTATGACTACTTACATTAGAAGATTTTCGAACCCATAACTTCTTTGTCTGTTAGTTAAACATGATTTGAAACGAAAGAAGCTTATTTCCAAGTCACATGAAGTGACGGGAGAAAACTTAATTTTTTTTTATTTTATTTATTTTAACTAGCTAGCTAGTGAGTACAAATTAAATTTATAAAATAAAAATGTTTCTAGCCACTACCCTAAGAGCCAGGCTCGTGTACGGTGTGGTCTTAGTCAATAATATAACATAAAATTTACAAGGACAGTTTACTAAATACAGTAAGTAAATTAATTCAAACCAATAAATACAACACAAGAGAAGAATAAAGGTGAAAGAGAAAAAGAGAAAATACACATTTAATATAAATTGACAATCCGACAGAAGCCAGTGATATTCAATAAAAACATGAATATAGTCGACAGAAATAAAAGGTAAAAAAAATATATTTGTTAATATTAGAGCCTATATATCATGGATAATTTTACAAATTTCTTTTTTAAAAGCTTCCATTTTAAAAAATTTCAAATTTGGAAAGTGGTTTGTAATTTTATTATAAAGTCTTGCGCCGAAATAAAATACTGAATGTTTTCAGTGTCACCTGTTTTCTGTTCGATTTTCAGTAGTTTCTAGCTGATCTCGTATCTGAGAAAGGTAAGCATCCTAAATTTTTCTCGAAAATAGTTTTCAATTTCTGTGTCACTACTAGGGAAGGTTCCACTACGAGTTGATCCATGGTTACGGACAAATTTTCTACCGATTTAAGGGACTGCAATGTATTTCAATGAATGCCCGTTTCCAGTCTCTAGTTTATGTGTGGCACAACTTACAAAATATAAACTGTCCACTCGAAGAAAATAATGTATCTCCTCAGAATTCCTCCACGAAATTCTGTACCTAAAATTTAAGAAATATATTTTCAAACGTATATAATACCCATTCGAATAATACGTATTTTCTAATTCCTCAAATAGACCGTTTACCTCTAATTATCTGAATGTCATTGGCTTCGACACGACAGGGTTTCCTCGTCCCTCTTCCTGTCATTCGATGTGACCACATTCTTACTACACACGACTGTCCCTGAGCAGTTGCAGGGTGAGCTTTGTGTACGTTGTACCTGTAACCTTACTCATGCACACGACACACAAGTCCCCAAGTTCCGAGCTTTGGTTATAACGTCAGTTTAAAAATAATGCGTTCTCCTGCATATGTTATTTCCTGTATGGAGGGATTAAAAGACCAGGAGATTAACTGTGATCTAATTTTGTAACTAGGGTAGTATAAAAATGTGTATATCAGTGTTATTGTTTGTGCTGTGAGAGCTAGCCAATAGAGACACGAGTACCCACGTGTGTGACCTTATGACATCAACATTCATTCACAGCATCACCCCGCTCCGTTTCATTCCCTGGAGACTTTCTCGTGGTTGGAGTACAGTAGTGGGGTTCACACGATAATATTCTTTGTTAATATTTTGGAACGATACCTACCCGCAGTGGAACCAAAACGCTGGGTTGGTGGTCAGTGTTGCCATAATTTGAAACGTGACTTCTCGTACCAGCTAGGCAAAATTCTGGTATTTTGACCGAAATTGTCATATGTTTACTTAAAAACACTATTCACCTGAAAAATTCCCTAGGTGAAATTGGCGCAACTTAGTATACAAGTGCTGTGACAAAATAAATGTATTAATGGTGTCTTTTACCGATAATGACTAAATTGTGTGTACTCCAAATTCAAAGTAGGCTCAGAAAATTATTAACATCACAATTGAAGCTCCGTCTTATCTTTCCATCACTATTGAAAATGATAATGTGACCAGAATTTCTGAAGCTCAAAACGGTACATTCACTAATACTAATCTTAGCAGAAAACTGCGTCTCTTAGTCGGACAACATTCCGTAGCGTAAATAGAAATTTAATTATTTAATTTTAAAATAATCTAAACACAATGTAAGTATTAACTACAGTTAAGTTTGATCATAATATAACATAATTACAAAAAAGAAAGAACAAAATTGTATTACTCATAATGTCGTAACACTCCTATTGGACATGTTATGTTTTTGTGAATGAACTACCATAAGAAGTATAGTAAAAGTTTCAAGTTCAATCTATAAGATTTATCTATTTTGCAAACGTTTATTTGCTATAACATTGTATTGTAACAGCATGGCAACTTACTACGACACATAAGATTTTATCAAATTTTATCAATTATCTATTGTTGATTTTATAACAAATGTTATTTAAATATAAAATGGATTGATACTGTATCACCATTCTACTCATAATTCTCCATTAACGAATTACAAATTCAAGAATTGAGTCTTTTTCACCAATATTTTATTAATTTGCTGATATTCGTAACTATGTTAATGACTTAATGCAGGATATAACATGTAACACTTTTGTCAATTTTAATTATTTTATGTGTTTTGTAACATGAGTTATATGTACCAGAAATCATATCGACTTTTCCAAATTTACATTTCCTGGAAATCTTTTTCAAAATAAACCTTTTTCATTAATAAGACATAACTACATAAAACCCATGAGGGTCC
The DNA here is from genome assembly GCA_025594305.2 of Periplaneta americana. Taxonomy (NCBI): domain Eukaryota; kingdom Metazoa; phylum Arthropoda; class Insecta; order Blattodea; family Blattidae; genus Periplaneta; species Periplaneta americana. The sequence continues at coordinate 180,038,554 of JAJSOF020000005.1, read as the reverse complement.
ATTTTGTCATGCATAATACTAAGTACATTTTAATTTGTCCAAGGTTTAGATTTCGTGTTTCTTAACAATATCTGATGATGCCTAAAAGGCGAAAACGTTAATATTCCATATACAATGTTATAGCAAATAAACATTTGCAAAATAGATCAATCTTATAGATTGAACTTAAAACTTTTGTTATATTGAACTACATTTATCTGAAAAAAAAAATGAATTGTAAAATACCTTAACAAGGTTCTTACTCTCCTTCAATAAATTGAAGAAATGAAGAAAACTGTGTTTGGAATAGGGTTGCCAACCGTCCAGGTTTGACATGAACAGTCCAGAAAAAGGACTTCTGGTCCAGGCAACATTTTGATCCTGCCCTAGACGTAGAAATGTCTAGGAATTGAGATTTCGTGCTTTCTGAACGAGCTGGATAAAATATTCAACAGTTGGATGATATGATGGCTTGTGTATGAATACAATGCTTCAGTCTGTGGATATGCTGTGAATTACTGAAGTGTGTAACATTTGTACTGCCAATTCCAGTATCTAATGCCTTCTGTGAAAGAATTTCCAGTTTACTCGGTCACATATAGACAGATAACTGAAACAAACTCTCTGAAAATCTGATCAAGTTAGAGTTGCAAGTAAAAGTTAATTTTGGAGTATCGTGTTCAGGACAATCGTAGTATCTTTTCTGCAGCAAAACTTGAAAAAAAAAACTGGTTTATGCGGAACTAATGATGATTTTTCATTAAAAAATTAATACTGTCTGTCTAGCGTTTCAAATTTCCAATGTGCTGTGTTGTGGTTGTGGGGGCTATTAAATATAATAATTGATGATTTGTATATACACTTCTATGTTTATTTCATGTCTTTATTTCCGTTTAGGCTCAAATGTAAAATTTGAAGTATGTCCAGGAATCAGCTAACAGTAAGTTGGAATGAACTTTGGTAATTACAATGCCTTCAATGTGTCACCTTCAATTGTTTTTCCTCCCATATATATTGTTTGTTCTGGCAAAAGCTCTTTGTACAGGAGCGTTGATTGCAGGCAGGGATACGCCGAATTATACATTGTTAGCTATGATTCTAAATGTCGGTATTGTTGATAGGAGAAATGCTGGAACATTTCTGTCCATCTCGTAGGGACTTCTTTCTCCTCTCTGTTTCATTGAGCGACTTTGCCTGTACTGGCAAATTGCTTCACACCCAGAAATTGACTGAACATGGCTTTGTAATCAATGTTGGAATTCCCAGAAAGGTTTCTAATGATATCTTTACACGTTTCAATATTATTCCATTTTGGAACATTGTTCAGCAAGATTCTCTCTTGTTTTTTTCCAACAGAACGGGAACAATGGGCGTCCCCACAAGAATTGTGCGACACCTGGACGGAATGTCTGGTCACATTAGTTTAGTCCTGTAGCACTGAAACTCGAGCAGAATATTGTTAATCAGCCTGTCTTAGCAGTTGGAACAGTTAAGCCGTCTGCTTCATCACTGGTAGTCCAATAATACTTTTGTGCGGGATCGTCCGTATTTGCTTGCTTTCCGCACAAAACCAATAAGCGGTAAGTGTGAAATACCACATTCAGTATTCCCAACGTAACACACACAACAATTTCCCTCTTCTTACCGCTTAAGCGCAATATTCATTTTACTGCTTTAGGCTTTTAACATATTGTTTTTAGAGACGTTTAACATAGTAATAATTATAAATTGGAAACTTACCACTGCAATTTCACCTAAATTGCAATGCTAATTATTGTTTTTAAATATTTGCAAAAATTAAGTAAAGTCTACAACTCCACGAAACTTATTGCATTCCTGATACAAGTAACATTAAGGAAGCCGTGAAAAAATCAACAAGATTCCAGATTCCGATGTTATTACTGCAATATGTTATATAAATAATATTGTTAAAATATTAAAATGAAAAATAAATCATTACATAACCTTACCGTTTGTTTTAAGTTCGCATTTATAGACTGGGGGGGGGGGAAGACAGACGTATATCACGGCCTGCTGGAGTATAGTAAACACAGAACAATTTAAAGCAACAATGTTGAAGATAGATATTTTTGTTTCGCAAATTTGCCGCCATTGAACAGAAACCAAGATGGAGATTTCATTGCAACTAATTAGAAATTCCTCTTTCAGGTATGTAATAAACGATCTTCGCACAAAATAATGTACGATACACGAGCGGTATGTTTTATTTTAATTCTCGGAAATTAAAAAAAAACTCAACTACGTTTCGCTTTTTCAAACTTTTCCTCGAACATGAAAACTTCAACATACCGCTCTTGTAACGCATATTACTATTCTGCATGGTTTTAGTTGAGCGACGACTTTCCAGGTAACATCGCCATTTTCGTTTTGTCAAATGTTATGCATATGCATTGGCCTTACGGATTTCATTCGACGAGCTGATACCACTCACTTCCTTCTTATGTCCTTGCATTTCTTATACCCTAGACCTACTAGTATTCCCTGCAGTAGTACTTCCTCCATACTGAATAGTATCTTTCATTTCCATATCAAATATTTTGCGCCTCAGTGGACATCATCTAAGTTACAAACATCTTTCCTTTCATTACTTTCCTTTTTTGTATGTTTTGTTTTCATGTGGTTCTAGGATAGTAAAACATGTTCACATTTATCCGATTGTTCAGAATTACCCTATCATTACCTCAAAAGAAGTTTCATATACAATTTCCACTAATATCATAATTTTCATTGAAGTCCTTACACTTTTAACTGCGATCTTTGTCACAGAAATAAATCGCTTATCATTCCTTTGGGTACACAGATAAATCAACAACCATGATTTGATTGATACAGTTGATCCCTCAAGTGCTTTCTATTGGTTTTCGGCTCGAAATGATTACATGTGTATCTTATCTTTTCTTAGCATACTTCTGTTCTGTGATGTTGTGAAACATTTCATATTATATAACAATAACAGAATTTAATATTTCCTCAATATTCTGGTTTTCAGGTGGATAGAACATATCTTTTTTGATTATACAACTAGGAAAACAAGCAACTTGTCATCTTCCTCTAAGTTTATATTAGACATATATTTTCCCGAATTATTTATGTAGGTACTTGTGTAGATTTTAAATTAATTTACAGAGCTTTGTGTCCCATGCGAGGTTAGTGACGGTTTGTTAGGTTCTTCTAAGTGTGTTTCTTCTGCGATTACTTAACATTTTTTTGATACCTCGTCAAGACCATGCGCATTTTTATCTTATCTCGTGCATGCACTCCTTTAATGCGTGTTGTGATTACGAGATGATTTTGTAATGTTGTGAAATCGTACCGTACTGTACCTTCCATAATAGCATTAGGTAAAATGTTGTATCCAGTGTAGCTGTTTCCTTGTGTGTATTAGTGTGTTCCTTACAATTCACGGACTTTTTACAGCATTAATGTCTATCGGGTGCTCTTCGATAATTATTCACAGGACAATACGAGTACATATAAATAAACGGTGACTTGTTTGTGGTTTTTACATTCTCATAACAGGTTTTATTGGCTAAATAACAAATCTTCTATCAGTTAAATCTATATTCAGAGGTCTGCATCGGACGTTTTAGCTCGAGCGCCAAGTAGTTCATAGCATAATCCGATAGGTAGCGCACATGCAGGATGGGTAAAAGCCTCGCGAGCGACAAATCCTTGTATTGTATTGTACTTATTAACATTCCATGGTATTCATACATTGCTTACAGCTAGAATATGGAACAAGTCAAAAAACTTAATACTATTATAAAATCTTAATTTATAGTCACAGTCTAGATGAAATATATACAGACGAGATTTATAATATAGTCTACTAGTACAACACAAAGTTTTAGTATCAATTTCATGAAGCGTTATTGAATGTCATGAATTCACCTACAGAATAGAAGGCGTGAGAAATTAGGTACTTCTTTAATTTGGCCCTAAATAATTTTATGTTTTGAGTTTCATTTTTTATATCGATAGGGAGGCTATTAAACATTTTTACTGCCATATAACGCACTCCTTTTTTATAGCATGATAGACTTGCCAATGGAGTATGAAAGTCATTTTTTGACTTGTATTTATGCTATGAACTGTTGAATTAGTTACAAAGTTTTGACGATTACATAAGAGGAAGATTATTAACGAAAAGATATACTGTAAAGCCACGGGCATTATTTGTAGTTTTTTTTTAAATAGTCCTACACGATTCCCTAGATTTGGCACCTACTATTATTCTAATTACTCTTTTTTGTAATAGGAATATACTGTTACTATCTGTGGAATTTCCCCAGAATATATTCCAAAACTCATTACCGAGTGGAAGTATGCAGAGTATATTGTTTTTAAGATATTGATATTTACTATCTTTTGCATAGATCTAATAGCAAAACAAGCTGAATTTAGTTTGGGGGTAATTTCTTTAATATGATTTTTCCAATTTAACACATTATCGGTTATTAAGCCAATAAATTTGGTTGTTGTTGTTTCTAATAGGGATCTATTATTAATTATTGCGCTAGAAATTTGCGACGTTGAATTTCGACAGGATTTAAATTGAATAATGTCAGTTTTGTTACAATTTAATACTAATTTATTGACTGAGAACCAGTCACATATTTTGAAGAGAATTTCCTCTGTTGAAGATTGGAATGTGGTATTGAACGGTATAAGCCGAGCGTTAGACATTCGTTCTTGTTACCGGCAAGTAGTACACTGTCAAAAATGGAGCGCGAGCTAAAAGATGTGAAGTTGAAACTACACAACAAGGAATACAAGTCAAGTACTAAAGAAGGTATGATGATGTATGAGACAAATTCTTACATGTGACTTCTCAGGATGGTAAAAAGGTGGGTTACGTTGTTGTAAACATTGTTCAACTTTGTTGTCATTCTCTTCTGCTACAACTCATCTGAAGACACATGTGTATAAATTTCGGCCAGAAAGAAGATCTGATTATATGCCACTTGATATAAAACACAGTGTTACACAGAAGTGTGTCGAAATGTGCACAAGTAATCTTCGCCCATTTAATATTGTTTCGGGTAGAGGATTTCAAAACTATTCTCAGGAACTTATTGATATAGGTGCAGATTATGGACGTGTAAATGTTACTGATATTCTTCCTCATCCTACAACTATCTCCAGGAACATTCAAGCACGAGCAGATGAAATTAGAGAAAAGATGATGCCAAAAATCATTTTTGCTGTTGAAAATTGCGGTTGTGCCTGTACTGTAGGCTCATGTACTGATCCATACAAAAATAGACGTTTCCTCACCATTATTGCCAATTTTATTGATGATGAATGGTCACTGAAGAGTTGCGTTTTAGCCACGACACAGTTTCCAGACAAAAGTAAGACGGGAGAAAACATCAGAGAGGAGATTGAAGAAAAGATGACAGAGTTGGGAATTTTTCCAGAACACATGGAGAAGATATCCTTCGTGACAGATCAAGGAACAAACATTAGAAAAGCTCTGTAGAATTATTCCTATTTTCCATGCATTGCATACTGTTTAAATACTGTGCTAAGACACCTATTGGATGACACATTTCTGAAAAATGAGTTACCTACGTGTCAACGTACAATCGATGCTGCAAACCATGTAATTCGTTACATGAAGAAGACTGGTGCAGTGGAGTGTCTACAAAATACACTGAAGCAGGGAGTGGATACTAGGTGGAGTAGTCTATATACAGTGCTTAATTCATTGTGTGTGGAGTATGATAAAGCAGTCGAAGTGCTGGCACAGAAGAATGCAGCAGAAAAACTACAAGGCTATGACAACAACTTGGCACTGTGTGTACATTATTATTATTATTATTATTATTATTATTATTATTATTATTATTATTATTATTATTATTATTATTATTACTGCTACTACTGGGTGTTCATTTCAAAGTGTGTCATGACGTCACTGTTCTTGGGTCACCGATTTGAAGCGAGTTTATGTTAGAGAAGTTGCCTATTATTTAAGGCGTTCTTCAATCTGAACTTGAGAACGTGTACGGAATAACTTGAACGTCGTAGCAACAGATGGCGGTCTGTATGGTCTGTGTGCTACCATAACCTCTTTCGAACTGTGTTTTGCGCGGGCAAGTCGTACGCAAGGTATTTGTTATCATCGGTTGCGTACGGCAACATTCCACAACACAAATCAAATGCTCCGTGTCCATGTTGACCGTCGAAGTTAATGTCAACAAATACGTAAGTAATCGTCTTAACCCTCTCCCCACATCCCGACAGTACGTATTTCCAAACAGTTCACATTCCTGCCACTACCGGCGTTACCGTACGTATCGGTACGTACTCTTCAGAATGAACGCCGTACTTGCTAGCCATCTTCTCTGCCTCTTAGGTTATACACCTGAGCTGCGGAAGTGTAGGAAGATTGAATTCTCTAGGCTCATCAACTAGCCACATGACGGCATACAGCGAGCCAAGACACATTTTGAACTGAACACCCAGTACTATTATATTAGAGTGTTTGATTAATATTGAAATATGTTAAAAAAAGAAAGTGCATTATATTTTTCTATTTGTCTTTATTAGATTTATGTTACCACATCAGTCATTTTCTTTGTATTTATTTCTACGAATTATGTTACCTAATTACTTTGATTTATCAATAATATTACTCTTTACCAAAGAGAACATGGTTGTATGGAAGGCTAGTCATGCTATAAAATAAATAAACATTATGTTCTTCGGTTCAAGGTTCCACGTTTTATTGATTATTTTATACACTTTAAAATAATAGACAATTCTGTGTGTTATTTTTTAAATGCTTCAGCAGCGTTTCATTGAGCCGTTTCTTTCTATCCTCCTTTTTTACTTGTCTGCAGGGTTTAACGTTTACCTCGCATGTTAATTTATTAGCCGTTAGTACTATAAATTATTTTATGCTCGACCATGCCGAAATGTAGTAATTATACACCTGGTAGCAGTCCTTTAATGCATGTCATTAAAGTACACCTACTCATTAAAGTTCAGGTGTTTTCAGCCAATGACAACTCAGCTTACAGGTGTTCAGCCAATAACGAGTCAGCTTTGTACCGTTATAAAACCGCAAGTATCGATTATTCTCGGATATGCAATCGAAAGAGAATTAGGGAAAAGTCACGGAGGCTGAAATCCAATACTGTCGCAGAAGGTTATGTTCTGTTACTATAATAATTAGCGTTAATTGTAAATAATATTCAAATAAATTCAATTTGTCATCTCGTTTTTCAATGCCGAATTCAATAATCAAGGTTATACCAAGTTTAACGGATTACACAAGGTCAATGACATTATTGTTCCACGGAAAAAATCAATACTTTCGCGTCTGCTCACATCTCACAATTCACGACCTAGAACAAGGTCACTTCCGATCTTGTCAGATACAAATAAAATGTATACATCTGAATACTGTAATTTCAAGTTAGAAATATGGTCGAGCATAAAAAGTCGTATGAAACTCGCCTATAATGGTAATTAAGAAGCTCGTATGAAAATTATGAAACTCGCTTGCGCTCGTTTCATAAACATCCATACTCACTTCTTAATTACTATCATTATAGGCTCGTTGCATAATGTACTATTATCAATTTTATTTCGTCTCTCATATATAACAACAGTGAAGATTAAATAGACCCTTCATATAAAATAACTCCGCAAATAGCTGTGATCATTCAAATAAAATTTGCAACCGCCATTTTGCAATGAAACGAAGCGAAGCAAAGTGAAAACGCTTTACTACAAGGCTTTTAAAACACGCTTGGTTTCACTTTGAAAGTACGTTCTAAAATCGACTTAATCTATCCAAATTTTAAATCTGCCCCCACAAATTTGTACTCGGATCAACCGAGTAATGACGTCACAGTACCCGCTCCGTCCTCAGCCTTATTATAGTGCCGAGGTCCTCTTCCCTGTGCTCCTCTAGGGACATCTTTGCCTGTTCAGCGGCGCTGTTTGCACGTCCTTTAAGACGGAATACTTTTATAAAACAATTCTGTAATGTGTGCCATGTGGACATAAGAAACATCATCCAGAAACAATGACATAAGGAAATAAAGTGTTTCCGGACCTACAGTATGTTCATATAACATATTTTCTCCTTGTACAGGGACATCATTTTATTTTTACCTCAATTTTTATTGTACCCGAGTTTTTTCATGTACTTCACTCCCACCCCTTCTACTAATGAAGTTCCAACTGTCTTCCACATAGAATCAAGACCGCATATAGTAAACAGCACTGAGTCAGTGAGTATAGTACGTTCCAGAAATATGTTCCCGTTTCCCAGTGACGAAAGAGCTTTCAATATTGAATCAGTCCACACCTGTGGAGTAACGGTCAGCGCGTCTGGCCGCGAAACCAGGTGGCCCGGGTTCGATTCCCGGTCGGGGCAAGTTACCAGGTTGAGGTTTTTTCCGGGGTTTTCCCTCAACCCAATATGAGCAAATGCTGGGTAACTTTCGGTGCTGGATCCCGGATTTATTTCACCGGCGTTATCACCTTCATCTCATTCAGACGCTAAATAACCTAGATATTGATAAAGCGTCGTAAAATAACCTACTAAAAAAAACATATTGAATCATATTTTCTCACAGGTACTGTCCGTTTGCCTACGTCGCATCCCGATTTCTCCCACCTGCTTCTGCTCGCACCTCTGTAAAAGCAGGGCTGTCTTAGTTCTTTTCTGAAAACGTTCATTTCTGTTAGGAGTTGGTCGTCTACGTAATATTATACAACTGTTTAAAATAACTTAAATAGAAGGGCATCGTTAAGTAATTAACTGTCACGTGATATCCCCCCTTTCTACGATCCTGCGACATAACCACTTGGACGGACAGTAGATAGCATGTCTGAGTAATTTTATCTTTTCGGATCGGACAGAAGTGAAGATTGAATTTACAGTACGTAAGGTACTCTTTTATAGAGTAGGTACAGAATTATTTCAACATGAGTTACTAGTACGAAGAACGAAACTGGTAATTGGGATTAGGTACAATAGTCTATAGTGCGATAATATGCACATTAGAACTGAAGCCTGTATCGAAATGAACGGCCACCATTTTGAAAATGTGTTTAAATATCCATATTATGATTATTTTTCAATTTAACTTCATTCTCTATAGTGTACGCTAATGTGCTGTAGACAGTATAATATACACTGCATAATGAATACGTCCACATGGACAGCTCAGTTCGTGAGTAAAAACACTTATTGTTAATACAGTACTTTGATTAAACAAAAACCTAATGGAAATTATCAAACTCAAAAGCGTGATATTTCCTATTTTACGTAAATGGATGAACTACTTTTCTCCCCTCCTATACCTAGTAGAGTGATTTGTTTGTACTTTACGCCAGTATCATCGAACTCCAGTCGTGGAAGGGGTAGCAAACGGTGTTTCCGGTTCTCTAAAGGTATAACCAGGTTAATATTAAAAATGTTAGTAAAAATAAAATGATGTCCCTGTACAAGTGAGGAATGTTTTCCTAAAGTTTTGACATATCTTTTGTTACACCCTGTATATATAGTGTGTCGAGGTCTAGTGATGATACTTGTCTTACTTGACCACTGCCAGCGACGGAAGGGAGAGAAGAAACGCCATGTCGCCATATTACAGCCAACAGAAAACTAATGTGAGCCTATTTGCAGATGCGTATTGTATTGTCGTTCACAATTCTCTGAAATTAATAGTATTTTTTGTTTATTTTACGACGCTTTACCAACTGCGATACTTATCTAGCTCTGAGTGAAATGAAGGTGATAGTGCCAGCGAAATGAGTCCAGGGTACAGCGTCGAAAGTTACCCAGTATTTGCTCTTAATGGGTTGAGGGAAAGCCTAGGAAAATCTTGAGCAAGCTAGATAGTCCCAACCAGGATTTGAACTCGTCCCCGCTCATTTCGCTGTCAGATATACTAACCATTAGAGTAAAGTTGCCTAATTCCGTGATACTCCTAATTTCGTGATACGTTTTTTAAATTAATTTCCCAGGATTGGGTATCTTGCTAAGAAGTTCAACGATGTCTCAAAAATAGACGAAAGATGTACTGTATCGAGAAATATGTCTGGCGCTATGGTCGAACATCAAAGCTTTGACTAACATTCAATTTAAAAACTTATCACGGGATTATGGATATTACGAAATTAGGCAACTTTACCTTACTTCACAGCAGTTCCTAGTCTTTTCAATTAAAATGAATATAGTGTTTCGTAGAATAGTAACAATAAACCAAATACTTGAAGGTTGTAGAGATTGTCGAGGAATGGTTTGCATAATAAAATCGGATATTTCCCGATGTCTGGTTGAAATTCGAGTAGGTTTCAGCCCAGCTTATAACAAGATGACGGACAGACAGAACGTGCGATACGTGCTATCATGCCCCCCCCGCAGGGGGCGGAACAAGTTTTCTGAATGGGAATGAACTCTAACGCGATTAGGGGCGTTGGCTGTAGTCTTAAACAGGCCATAATTCTCAGACATTTGAAAGAGATACGCGAGGGGAATAACAATGACTGCGTGCGGGTTCGATTGATTCCTTCTTGAAACTAGGAAGAGGTAGAGCTGCGAATATTAAATAAGTTGACTTAAACGCAGAATTTAGCGAAGCGTTCCATTCTGTATAAATTTGAATACATCGCATTCGGGATTGCGATAAGCTGATTTCGACGTCTCCTGTACAAGGTCTGGGCGTGAGGGTCCGCACCCCAGCCCCGGCGCGTTCTGCGACTTGAGACTTCCCTCAAGTGTATGTCGGAAGCTATAACAAATATATATACAGTACTGTATCTTCCATTATTATTAAAGGTTTCCATTCCCCTAGCGAGACTTACCCAAGCTCTACGTGAAAGGGAGAGACAAATGAAGCCCGATCGGAGTTGACAAATTTCGATACAGATGATAATGATCATTCAAACTGAAATATAAGATTGGTTATTCCACTATGCAATGCACAAATAGGAAATGCTTCCACTGCAACATAGTACTGACCTGGCCAGGTGCACTAACGCGAGCGCTGTTAGACGATGTGGCGTTGTCAAGGTCACCTTTTCTGTAATGCAGCATGTGGTTTATCGTAAACATTATTTATTTTCACGCTCACGTTTCGTGTCGCATTTCTACAGCTGACATTGTACTCAGGATGTACAAGAAAACAGTTAAAGACTGTCTCATTTCCCAAGTTACTGCTGCAAAACTTTATGTAATGTCATATTTGTCTGTGTTATGAATTCGATTAAATATTAGAGTATATTGCTGCGAGTACTCTGCAGGCCGACGTGATATACCTGTGGATGACGTCACGTCATTTCACTCACAATAGAAGAGCCTTTTCACACTAGGACACCGTTGACGGTCACTGACGGAGATACATTAGTTTGAATTGGAGCGTTCATACCGGGACACTGCAGTGTCTCGTCCTCTACACATGTGTCAGATAGGGTCACTGTGTCCAGACCAGTCACTACCCGACAAACATTGCTTTGAATTGGAGTTTTCACACTGGGACACAAATCACAGGACACAGCTTGCAGATTGCCAACAGAACATTCACTGAGCACAGTGAAACTAGTCTATCCAGCCATTTGATTAACACGGAAGATTTTATAACTGAAATAGAAAGTCGACCTGCTATTTGGGATGTCAAAAGCGATAACTATAGCATGAAAACGAATGCTTGGCAAGAAATTATAGCTAAGTTTGTGCTGATTTCAGTGAGAAAAGTATGAATGAAAGAAGCAAAATTTGTACCTAAGTTGCATATTTTCTTTTTTTGGGGGGGGGGGAGACCGAGACGTAGATGGGAGGATAATATTAACATGGATTTGAGGGAGGTGGGATATGATGATAGGGACTGGATTAATCTTGCTCATGATAGGGACCAATGGCGAGCTTATGTGAATGGCAATGAACCTCCGGGTTCCTTAAATGCCATTTGTAAGTACCTAAGTAATTAAGTATTGACATGTAGCAACCACAAATGTTGACATAACATTTCTAGTAATCTTTGTTATACTTTTCAACAGCTCATGAAGAGCAACGATGAACTTATCAGTGACATTTTTTATAATATTTTAAAATATATAATATACTACTACCAGTTAAAATCTGTCAAATGTGCTCAAAATAAAAGAAAATAAAACAACAGTAGCTTAAAATAAGAGAAAGTTTTTCATCTGATGAGATAGCTTTTCCTTAGTATTATGTCCATTCCTGTGATTTCTAGCAGTGAATATCTGTGTAATGAACGTTTTTTCTTCATCCTCCTCCTGTTCTATAGCAGTAACGACAAAACATCCTAACTCGAATCCATTTTACTAATTAATCACAAATTGTTTTATCAGAAGCTACTAACTAATCAGTTGGCAATACTAGCGCGTAGCAAGCGATTGAAGACGGGGAGTGAGGGGATTTGTATTTTTTTCCACGAGATAGCGTGATAGTCATCATCAGCCCTCAAGGACATAGGCGGAGAGAGAACCATTTCCTTGGGGGGTGGGGGGGGCAAAGCAAAACCATAGAATCCCCATATAACGGGGTTATGGGAGACATCATTTACCTCGTGCCCCGTTATAGCTTGATCGTGGTACAGTATATCGGAATATGATCATTTTAAAGGGAGCATGTTTCTTACAGTGTTACATCCATATCCGCAATGTTTCGGTCCGAGTTGTAAAGGGCTTGAACTGTAGGTCTACTACAAATTATAATAGGGCATAACTTAAAACAATCTCCCTCTTTGTTTAGTAGGTTATTTTACGACGCTTTATCAACATCGTTAGGTTATTTAGCGTCTGAATGAGATGGAGGTGATGATGCCGGTGAATGAGTCCAGAGTCGACAGTCTCCCTCTTTTTCTGTCTCGTACAGAAAGACATGCATACATCAATAAAACTACGTAACAGTGCTAACAGAAACTTTTTATATGAAGTTTACTTCCTTAAGATATCATAATATGAAATGAAAACTCTAATTATTTTATTTAATCTCGTCTTTAAGTTTACACATTATACCGGGATCACTTTTCTTTTTTCTGCATTGTTGTGCCGTGTTATTCATATTTCTCCAAGTGGGGGCCTGAACACCTGCAGACTACTAAGACATGAGTACAGGCTGTTACAAAAGAAAAATTACAATGTTTCCATTCCTCAAATGAGGTACAGAAATTCTTATACAGTACATTCAGAAATTTAAAATAAATATTATAGTCCAGACACGTGATCTGAAGACATTAATTCGTCAATTTAAGCACAGGAACTTAATCAGAAACAAAAGCAGAAAAGTTCTTTTGATTTCAATATTTTCTAACGTTAATAGAAAAAAAGAGTTGAGACAAGTTTGGAGGGGGCAGTGCCCCCCATAACTCCGCCTATGCTCAAGGACAGCAGAGCTTACTGGTTCGTTTCTGCCTCAAAGAAATTGGAATGATCAACCCATCTCTTCCTCGGCTTCCAAACTCTCTTTTGAGCTGATATAGCAAGAACTATTTGAGAATGTGCTGTCTTTCACCCTCTTAATTTGACTTTATTAGTTTCCTGTATATTCCTTCATTTTATTAAGTAATTTGATAACATTTTTATTTATTTATTTTATTGCTAGTAAGTTTCAAATGAGTACAAGTTAATACGACATCATATAAACTAGCCCACTCCTGAATGAGCACGACTCGTGCTTTATATTTTATTTTATTGAGTTATTTTACGACGCTGTATCAACATCTGTTACTTAGCGTCTGAATGAAATGGTGATAATGCCGGTGAAATGAGTCCGGGGTCCAGCACCGAAAGTTACCCAGCATTTGCTCGTATTGGGTTGAGGAAAACCACGGAAAAAACCTCAACCAGGCAACTTGCCCCGACCGGGATTGGAACCCGGGCCACCTGGGACTCGTGCTCAGGAGGGCATTCCAATGCAATTCCTTTCAGATATTTTCGCTGCTTTTCCTTACATAAATTCCTGCAACTGGGATGTGCTCCTACACACACATCGTTTCCGCAGCTTCATTTCGCAGTACTTACCTGGTTTTTCAATAATTGAATCTGAATTACTAAGGAACCGTGGGTTCTAATATGAGACAGAGTATCATTTATGACTCCAATTTTAACTAATTATTGCTTGTTAACTATTTAATATTTACAACTGGATACATTTTAACATTCAACAAATCTAAATTATGCAAATCAACATTTCAGGTATAACTCCCTGTAAAGTTGATTTGAATAATTTCGAGGGAAAAATTGTTGCGGAGCCGGGTATCGAACCCGGGACCTTTGGTTTAACGTACCAACGCTCTACCTGAAATCTTGATTTGCATAATACACGTCACTGTTCGTTAACAGAAAACCACAATTTAAGTCACACGGAGTTAGTGTGCACTCGAAGTTGGTTGCTTGACGGTTGTCAGCCCACTTTGAGGTCTGTGGATATAGAGGGAAAAATTGTGTCGGTGTCGGTTAGAGTTCCCGGGTAGCTCAGTGGTAGAGCGTTGGTACGTTAAACCAAAGGTCCCGGGTTCGATACCCGGCTCCGGAACAATTTTTCCCTCGAAATTATTCAAATCTAAATTATATTTTAAAAAGTCCAGTATCATCATCATCATCATCATCATCTTCATCATCTGGCACTACAACCCTGGGTGGGTTTTGGCCGCTCGTACAGCAGTCCTCCATTCTGTCCTATCTTTCTCCAACCCCTCACTCCCATTACTCCCAGGTCCCTGATGACCTCATCCAGCCATATCTTCCTTTTCTTCTTCCGTTGTGGACTTTCCTTTGTAATATTCTCTTGGGAATTCTGTTTTCGTCCATTTTCTATATAAAAAGTCCAGTATCAACATTCCAGTAAAAAGTCCGCACCTGTGGAATAACGGTTAGCGCGACTGACCGCGAAACCAGGTGGCCCGGGTTCGAATCCCGGTCCGGGCAAGTTACCTGGTTGAGGTTTTTTCCGGGGTTTTCCGTCAACCCAATATGACCAATGCTGGGTAACTAAATAACCTGCGGTGTTGATACAGCGTCGTAAAATAACCCACAAAAACTTAAAAAAACTAAAGTAGTTTCCTGTTAGGATAAACAATCATTATATCAAAAGTAGTTCTAGTTCTAAATGATGCCGTTTGGAACAAGTATCTAATATTTTGAAAAATAGGACGTCAGAAATCAACAAAAACTATTTAAATTTCAATTAGTTTGTGAAACTGTACATAAAACCTTGGAAAATGAACACAGAAAATAACGAACAGTCTAGTTACACTTAGTGACAATCTGAGTCACAGCATATAGATTACAGGGACGGAAATGTTATGCACAAAATTAGATGATATAAGCAATTAAGTAGACAAGAACTGAATGTAAAACCAATTAACCCATCAGTACTCGTAACGTATTCAGTCGCATGGGGGACAGCTGTCACCCTAGTTACATAGAGAGCGAATTTGAACATTCTTTTCAATATGAATGGTTACATAAATGTGTTACTACGGAGTATACACAGATTATTTATAAACAGTTCTGAAAGACAATTAGTTCTTTTATAATTAATATATAATTACATATTGTATATGTAACTTTCAAATGCTTTCTACATTTACCAACAAAATTAACATTGGAAACACTTTGATAATACCTTGCTTTGTTGTGAAAATCTTTGTATACAATAATATCTGAATAGGTTGTGTCCTATTATCCTTGGATTATCCTTCAAAAGTCTTTATTCCTGAATGATCTCTACAGACATGTCTTTACAATACCTACACAAATGTCCCTTAAATGGTCGGCACATGTCCGTTTTGAACATTTCACACACCATTTCTAATCGTTTTGTTTCTAGACCTATCAAACTGGCAACACCGGCCCTTGGATCCATCCTTTGTTCTGGGGCTGACGTAGCGGATTCTTGAATTTGCAATCGTAATCTCTGAAGGAATTTGATAAACGTAGTTCCACAATCCTTCGAAGTTCAATAGAACAAATTATCCTTAAAGATGTAGGATATAACTCACAAAAGTGATAATGAATACTTACCGAAACTTTGCAGAAACCGTAACTTAAAAAGTCGCGTGGTTGGCAATTTTGTCACCCAGAAGAATAAAACCTTAACTACGAGCAACTTCAAGACTGAAGCTAAAGAATTATTACTGTGTGAGCTTTGTTTTGAAGATACCTGAAGTCCCACCGTTTTAAATTGCTTCTAGGAAATACAACAATGAAAAGAAACACGCTGGTTGACACGCGAGAACTGAAGTGTTAATGAAGAAATAACAGACATAAACATAAACAGTGTTGCCAAGTCATCGGTTTTGTAGCTAAATCTGGTGTTTTTAGGACTATCGTCAGCTACAGAATTTTACCGTCAGCGGCTAGCTATTTGTTTGGCGTTTTTTCTTATGATTCCAGGCAGAGAGAGATGATATTTTTAAGTTTATTTTTCTGAAAAGATGTTATAATTTTTTATATGTAGGCCTACTTGCGGACAATGTTAGCTAATCATAAACCAGAGTTTAGTATGGTATTAACACACTTTTTCATTGTGCGAGTATACAATATCAACGTTTTATGTAAACTCGATTTGGTGCAACTACATCTGTTTCCTGTCTCATCCATTGTTGTTGTACAAATAAGGTATTCCGCATTCCTTAACCTCTTAATCTAATGTATGCATTGTTTTTGTAAATGAATTGATATATTTAATCATAAAGAGTAGATAATGAACTGAATTATTATTTTCATTTGTGATATATCATATTTAATTTATCATTCCTCATTAAAGTTTATGTAACACAGATTATACTTAAAATTTAAAACCAGATTCCTTGTTAGCAGGCACGTCTCCAACTCAGTGTGAAATCAGATTTCGAACCGACTGGTGTGACTGTGAATGTGATTATTTCCGAAGTGTCCAGTATAATCTTGATCTACTTCATTCAATTTTGAATATGCCAAGTAAAACTCCATACGTAGGCTACAAAAGTTCAGAGATGTGTGAAAGATTTGGTGGAAGAAGTTACCGGTAATAGTTCGAAAGCTCGGTGTAAATGGTGTAAGGCGATATTGAATGCAAAATATTCAGATTTAATTACCCATGCTGAAAATTATAGGTACAAAAAAAGAGTAGCGAGTGTTTTTCTGTTGTTCGACAACCTAATACTGCCATTCACAACAAGCTTCTGGCCAGAGGCGAGTGTTATTTCAATTTGCAGAGTATTATAAATATTATAATTTTTTTAAAATTTGAAACCTAAAATTCTCCAGTTCCTAAAACTATATAGTTTGTATTTCAAATTTGGAAATGATGTCTTAAGAAAAATCTGGAGTTTTTAAACTACAGTTTAGCGGTTTTTTTAAACTTGTGCAGCGGCAAATGGAATTCTGAGTTGGCAACACTGAACATAAAATGCTTTAATACGTCCAGCGACTTAAAAAACTGAGGTTTTGGATACACATTTTTTGGAAACAGGGATGTCGATAAACTATTAAAGGAGTGGTGTAATTTTCTGTGGAGATTAATTTGAAGGGGGGACGAGAATAAGAATTAGTCCAAAATCAAATTATTTGTTTAAAGTAAACAACTGAATTTCGTGACTAAGTGAGCGTAACTACATATAACACAGCAACATACACGTTGTAACACTAAGATTGTGTGGGCGTCTGGAGCCAGTCAGACTTGATCATGTCTGCTGCCTTCTCCGCTATCATCACTGTAGTTGCAAATGGCGGCGAGCCCACAATGCGAGGCATAATTGACGCATCCACCACTCTGATTCCAGTCACACCATGCACTTTAAGTTCGGAGTCGACAACAGCATCTGGATCTGAACGGGGGCCCATTTTGCAGGTTCCAACCGGATGGTATGCCGATGTTGAAACATGTCTCAACATACACTTCCAGTATTTTCTGGTACCGAACTCAAGACCCTCACACAGCTTAACAAACAGTTTCTTCTTCTTTGCATTTCTTTTCTTCATAACTTCTGTTTCCATTATTTTCGGAAAAGATTCAATGGCGTCTATCAGCACGGCGACGTCCTCCGAACTAGTCAAGAACCCAGAACGTATTTTGGGATAATCTGAAGGATTCGATGAGTCGAGTAAAATCCTTCCCCTGCTCTTAGGTCGGGATAGAAGTGGTACCAATATGACGATGTCGCCTTCTTTCGACATTTCTTGAAGTGAGTGTAGTGTATCATGACTTAAGTCGCTGCCTTTTCCAAATCCAGCTATGGCGTCTGTGTCATTTGCTAAGAAGACAAATGGTAAAAGCCAGACATCTGGTCTGTCATCGGGAGCAAAATTGGTCTTCATGAAGCCGGAGACACTTAGACCGTAATGGGTAGAAAATAACCCGGTTCCTCTAGTTAGGTATTCGTATGTAGCATCAGAGAATGTTAATGGGTTTGCTTGAAACTTATCGGACTTCGATATCGTGAACACCAAGCCGAAAAATATTACATGATCCTGTAGATTGTGTCCTACACTCAAGTTGCTGATTGTCTTAATGCCAAATTTCTTCAAATGTTCTTCAGGGCCAATTCCTGATAGCATTAGCACTTGAGGGGAATGCACTGTGCCGGCGGAGACAATGACTTCCCTCTTAACTCCAACTTGATGCAATTTTCCATCACTTGTTTGGAATTTAACTTCTTTAGGAACTTTAGTGTTAGGATCGAATGTAATTTTAGTGACTTGCGAGTGCTTTACAACATGCAGATTTCTTCTGTTTCTGACAGGATTAAGAAACGCCTTCAACGTGCTCCATCTGGTGCCATTTTCAATTGTTGCATGCATTCGTGCAAACCCCAGTTGACTGGGCCCGTTAATGTCGTCCAATATCTGGTGTCCTGCCTCTTTGCAAGCGTCCAACATCGTTGTTGCAAAGTCTAGCTGCTGAAGGCGTTGCACAGTCAGTGGACCACCCTTACCGTGATGAGGTGGATCAGGATCCTCATCTTTCGTCGGTTTGAAGTTCTCCGATTTCTTGAAGTATTTAAGGACTTCGTCGTAACTCCAGCCTTTATTTCCGTCTCTCACCCAGTCGTCAAAGTCGCCCCTCATACCTCGGACGTAAAGCATTCCGTTTATACTGCCAGTTCCTCCCAATACTTTTCCACCGGGTATATTGCATCGATGATCGTTAAATCCTAGGCAGTTACCTTCTTGTGGTTCCGTTCGGAATTGCCAATCTATGTCAGTTTTCTGATGCAAGAGCCACAATGCAGGGATGTTTGTGATCAGTGGCGGATCGCCGCCTGCTTCAACGACGAGAACGTCCCAGTCTGCCACTTCACTGAGGCGGGTGGCCACCACGGAGCCTGCGGTTCCTCCTCCCACTATGACGAAGTCATATTCGTCTCGCAGATAGGCGCGGGCATCCTCTGGGGATGGATGTGGACCCTCTAGTTGGCGCTCTGACTTTAACAGTGATGTGATGAAGCTTGTGAAGAACACGGCACCGGCTGCGGGACTCGAACAAGTGGGTGTTGCTGTCCAGTGGCACGAAGTAGAGCAGGTCATGGTCATGGCGACCGATCTATGTGGACAAGAAGTGCGAGTCATAAGAATGGTGTATTGTGTCGCCAGTCCATTTATGAAACAAGTGACATGATGTAGCTTATGTTTTCTTGTAAGTTTCGCTTTGTGTCTTCTGGAGTACGACCAGTGAATATAAATATAGCGATTTAAAATTACGAATTCACGTTATTTTATAAGTCTTGAAATATATTTTTGTGACCTTGCATGTTGCAAGCTTTCTGCAACTTTACTTGGATTGAGGAGACTCGTCTTCATAAGATATTTAGAAACAAGGATCCCTCTACTGGAATACAGTGAAACCATTCTTTGGGGACACCTCTTTGAAACGGACACTTCTAATAACGGACGAAGTTAGGAAGTCCCTGGCAAATAGATAAGGAATATCATACTGAATTAACTCTTAAATACGGACACGGGCTCTGCTTTAATTTCTCTTGGACGTAATTTGCTTCTGAGTTATGGACACTCGTTCAGATCGAGTATGCGTGAAGTTGAAAGTTCAACAGCTTAAAGATAAACTTTTTAAAACCTTGTTCGCGTAATAAGAATTTTAAAGTTAAAT
Organism: Periplaneta americana; assembly: GCA_025594305.2. Lineage (NCBI taxonomy): Eukaryota > Metazoa > Arthropoda > Insecta > Blattodea > Blattidae > Periplaneta > Periplaneta americana. The sequence goes on along the minus strand of JAJSOF020000005.1, from coordinate 180,018,468 downwards.
ACATTTCCTAAGCAATTGCAAGCAACTTTGGAAATAGATCAACAACAGACTCTCTAATGAAACAAATTGACATTCTGTAGGCATGAATTACTTTTTTTGAGACAGTGAAGTTCCTTGATAGCTCAGTCGGTAGAGCGTTGGCGCGCTCAACCAAAGGTCCAGGGATCGATACCCGATTATTCAAGTCTGTCTCACAGGGAGCTTTACCTGAACGCTAGATTTGCATTCCGTGGGCAGTTACAGCAGGGTGCCCAAAGCATTACCAAGTCCTTTCGAAAAGCAGAATTTTTATCTACCGCTGAATGTTTCACTGACCAAAACGTAATAATTAATGATCTTAGAATTTCACAGAAACTATTGCAGCTTGCTAGAGTGTCCAAAGTAGATGATCATGTTGATTTTGACTCTGCTCTTATGACTGAAGATGAAGATTCTGATTTCCAGTTGACAATGAAAGATCTGGAAGTAGAAAATTCTGATGATGAAGAAATGGAGAGAAATGTGGAAGAAGAGAAGGAAGACTGCGGTATGAAGAATTAAGTAGAAGTAATATATATGAGTATTAGGTACCACTGCCACCGGGTATTTACCCCTTGCAGTGCGATTAAATACATACATACGTACATACATATATAAATCCCACAAGGGTAGCTGCCCTTCAGTAAGGGTTGCCAAAAGACACAGCATACTAAACAAGAGAGAGAGAGAGAGAGAGAGAGAGAGAAATAACTCGTCCGGCCTTAATTAAAGATGACCACGAGGATCCGGAAATTAATAGCAAAAAATATGATCAATTAAATATGAATATTATTATAAAAATAAAATGTAATAATTAAGCACAATTGATTATCAATTATAAAATAAAATCTTAGAAGATGACTATAAAATTATACTTATAAATAAAATATTTTATTTAAAATTAGCATATCCTTAATTAAGGTCTTCTGAGTGGTATAAATGGAACTGTATAATCTGCAGGGAATCTTTAAGAATTTGTGAGATGATTTTTTGAATTTCAAAAGATGATATTGATAATTATTTTAAAAAATTATATGTAAATTTTGGTAAAGAACTTCGAGCACCAAAAAATAAACCTGTTACTGACCAATATAAAGTAAATTAGCACAACAATAATAATTATGTAATTATATTTCTCACGAAAATTTTACGCATTTACTAATACCTGTATATTTAGTATACTTTATCCTTTAGGGCAAGTTTAGGGGAAGTTTGTTTAAATTAATTGTACAAATTTTCGTGAGAATCTGTTAGATAAGAGAAAAGTTATTAATTTTGGCAGCTAGATTCACGTTTTGGACTGTTGTGCGCATATGGGGAACTTAATTCCAATGTCAAGTTAACTAAGAGAACAATATCCGATTGACAAATGTTCATTTTAACGTAATTAATATAATGTTTAATAAGTGGGAACCATAATTTATGGAATAACGGGGCGTCGCAAGGCAAGGGACACGAACAGTCCCTGTGGATCTGCCATGATCTGCTAGCTTGCATCCAAGATCTACTGTATGTACTACATACTCGCTAAATTGATAGATGCTGAGCGACCTTAACGAACAAATTGTTTATAAGAGTGGTAAACTTTGTCCTTGGCTTCCAATAACACAGACGACCTTCAACTGAAATGGTCCGGCGAATGATAAGGAGCGTAACATTGAAATAACCCACAAAACAAGACGGTGTGCACAGGCCTGTTGAATTCCATTCGGCTGACGTGTTGTGAATTATCCGATTTTGTCTTCCGAAAGGTTATTTCCTTCCGTTTTATTTCACAGTTCACATGCCAAAAATTCTGTGCGGTATACAAATACTGTCTTCAGTAGCTACAGTAGCTTTGCTTGGGGCTGCCGCCAAGAGTTAAGTCTTATCTTTCAGTCCAACATCCAACGACGTTGTTTACAGGCATCAACATTCTTGCCATTATAAACGTAAGAATGAGAGTTAAGACGAAATTAAACAAAGTAATTTTATTATTAGACTGTCACACTTCTACTTCGTCATACTAGCTTTCACCAATAAAATGGTACGGAACGACGTGTTTCAACCAATCATGGCTGCTTAGCCTACAATTTTATCACCTCTCTAGCATTTGTTTTTTATCAACTCCCTAGCATTTGTTTCTTTGTTTTCCAACATTGCCTCAATAATTAAATATTTTAAAATTATTCATATTTATTTCATCATCCCTAATTAAAACTTTTCTATCATTTATCTTGCTTATATTATTTATGTTATGTTATAGTTTCTGCTGTATGAGATTATGGATAGTCACGTATCAAAGATTGTTTAATAGCCTATATATTGATAATTGAAGTGGAATGCAACTGTTTTAATAAAAATGAAACTGAATAAAAAAAGCCTTCTTGACTAGTAATCGTCCATAGAGTTCAATGAATACTGTATAGTTGGCACAACTGGTAACAAGAGAAAACAGCTCATCATAACACACTACTGCCATCTAGCGGAATATTTGTAATGTTGAGATGGTACATTAATACATTTTGAAGGCAGTTAGTATTTTAGTAAGTCAATTAATATTCTATTGTATTAGAGTACTTTATTTCTTCAAATCTTTATATACTTTCTTCTAATCGTGTAATAGTCAATTAAATCCCACTCGAGTTTTAATAGAGAAATGAAAACCTCTAGTGAGATTACTGTTGATAATACCACGACAGGTTTTGAACATCTGTAGATAAATTTACTTCCAACTAGGTAATGTTACTATAGGTTTCGAGGTTACCTACTGATAAATTTGCGAATGACGTAAATAATTTAGACAAACGGATGTAGTCTACAAGCTGCATCAGTCGTAAAGTGACTGAGCACGTAGAGGTCGTTTAGCAGTTATTCAGGAAGTCAGATTTCGGCAATAAAGTCTCGCGACTTAATCTTACATCACAGATGTAATTTATTGGCTTACCCTGATATAATAAATGCTGGAACTGTTGACCATCCTTTGTAATGCACATTTCACATCTTTCAAAAAGATTTCTAGACTCACGCTGGATTTCGTCTCTATCGAAGGAATTGAAACCTACGCACTGGTCCGTTTCATTCAAGTTATGTATTGTATTGTATTTATTGACATTCCATGGTATTCATACATTGCTTCACAGCTAGAATATGGAACAAGTCAAAAAACTTAATACTATTATAAAGTCTTAATTTAGAGTCACGGTCTAGATGAAATATATACAGAAGAGATTTACAATATAGTCTACTAGTACAACACAAAGTTTTAGTATCAATTTCATGAAGCGTTATTGAATGTCATGAATTCACCTACAGAATAGAAGGCGTGAGAAATTAGGTACGGTACTTCTTTAATTTGGCCCTAAATAATCGTGTTTTGAGTTTCATTTTTATATCGATAGGGAGGCTATTAAAAATTTTACTGCCATATAACGCACTCCTTTTTGATAGCATTATAGACTTGCCGATGGAGTATGAAAGTCATTTTCTTGACGTGTATTTGTGCCATGAACTGTTGAATTAGTTACAAAGTTTTGACGATTACATAAGAGGAAGATTATTAATGAAAATATATACTGACAAGCCATGGGCATTATTTGTAGTTCTTTGAAAATAGTCCTACACGATTCCCTAGATTTGGCACCTTCTATTATTCTAATTACTCTTTTTTTTGTAATAGGAATATACTGTTACTACCTGTGGAATTTCCCCAGAATATTATTCCAAAACTCATTACCGGGTGAAAGTATGCAAAGTATATTGTTTTTAAGGTATTGATATTTACTATCTTTTGCATAGATCTAATAGCAAAACATGTTGAATTTAGTTTGGGGGTAATTTCTTTAATATGATTTTTCCAACTGTTGTCTTATAAGGCTTTGGTTTACCGCTTTCTGAGCTGATGTCTTGGATCCGTATTTAACTCTTGAGTTAACTTAACTATTTCGTGGAGGACTGTTATAGCTTATGTCATGGAGTTTTTAATTGCTTAGAACACGATTTTAAGCGCTCTTTAAATATAAATAAGTCAGTTTCTCTCACTTTTTTCACTAAATTCTAGATTTCTCAATCAGACCTAGCTGTTGAATGTCAGGATATTTCCGTGGAAATATTGCACGCCAATTTTCGTAGGATTTATTCGTAACATAATGCCATAAATGAAAATTCGCGTTTTAATGTCTACTGCATTGAATGGAAGTCAGCTATGTATTAATGCTCTAATCTTGACGTCTCTTCAACCTGTGTTATCTGTCCATACTAACAATACAAAACCTTCCCACCCTCGATCCAGGGATAAATATGTACACACTATTCCCTCGGCAGTCGCGTTTGATAGCATCGATAGTAAAGGCTGCGTCAGAAAGAACGGATGAATTTCAAACTATCGATACGCAACGATAGCGAGATATAGTGATACAAATGTTTTTGTTAATAGAATGCAGTTTCAGTTGAGAATATGGTGTTGGTCTGGTGTACAACGTGCTTTCATCGTAGAGACATTTTTGAAAAATGAAGAGTCTGTGATCGCCACTCAGTTTCGACATCGGATGTCACGCTAGGATTCCAACTCGGAATACAATTTTGCGGTGGGTGGCTTCATTTCGTATCACAGGTTCAACATTAAAGAAGAAATCACCTGGACGAAATTCTATTGCACTGAGATTGTCCGAGGCTACGGTAAGATCTCGCGCCCTGCGACTTCTTTCTTTGGGACCATTTGAAGACGTAAGTGTAAACATCGATCACATACACTGGACGAACTGAAGACAGCGATTCGTGAAGAAATCGTGGCAATTGCACCAGCTATGACTGTGAAAGTGATGGCGAACATCAGAAAACGCCTCGAATTGAACCAAGGACATCATATGGATATATAAATAAACTCGTATTGGTGAATATGTTGATAACAATAAATTTTTGATTTGATGAATCTTTACAATTTTCTTGTCCATCCGTTCTTTCTGATTACTGCATTAATAGTTATAATCAAAACTATCGATACTATCGATAGTCATTACAAATTTTTTTGTTAATTGGTTATAAACTGAATACAGTTCAGAATTTATGTCTAAACGCGTAATGAAGTATTAATTTAATAATATATACTGAATTGAATTTGAATTACATACCAATAACACACAGTATTATAATCTGTCCGTAAAGTCCCAACATTAGCCATCATTATAATGTTTTTTTAACATGTGACCATTGCTCCAAGGATAGTCTAAGTTTCCCATTAAAATAAACATTTCCACTTTGTTGGGATGCAGACGGTTTCGCCTTTCATTGATGAAGTTGCCTTTCATTGATGAAGTTTTCAGTTTTGGATAACAGTACGAAAAGCTTATTTTATGTTATACAAATCAACTTAATAATTTAAAAACTCCATTTGTCATACTGCAAGCATTTTCTTCAGGCAATTAGAAAAGTTCCCTCGCACTTTCATTTTCAAAGTGGTAACCGGTAAACATACATACAAGAAATCAAATTTCCGGAGAAATCTTTAAAATCAATAGCCCGTGTTGTATTTACATTTGTGCGAGATCGTGCGTATTTGTTTGGTTTCCGCACAAAACCATTCCGCGGAAAGTCTAAAATTCCACATTCAGTATTCCCAACTTAACACACATAACAATTTCCCTCTTCTTACCGCTTAAGTGACATATTGATTTTACTGCTTTAGGCTTTTAACATATTATTTTTAGAGACGTTCAATATAGTAATAATTATAAATTGGAAACTTACCACTGCAATTTCACCTAAATTGCACTGTTAATTATTGTTTTTAAATATTTGCAAAAATTAAGTAAACTCTACAACTCCACTAAAGTTACTGCATTCGTGATGCAAGTAACTTTAAGGAAGCCGTGAAAAAATCAACAAGATTCCAGACTCATCAAGACAGACGTATATCACGGCCTGCTGGAGTATAGTAAACACAGAAAACATTTTAAAGCAACAATGTTGAAGATAGATATTTTTGTTTTTCAAATTTGCCGTCATTGAACAGAAACCAAGATGGAGATTTCATTGCAACTAATTAGAAATTCCTCTTTCTGGTATGTAATAAACGATCTTCGCACAAAATAATGTACGATACACGAGCGGTATGTTTTCTTTCAATTCTCGGAAATTAAAAAAAAGCTCAACTACGTTTCGCTTTTTCAAACTTTTCCTCGAACATGAAAACTTCAACATACCGCTCTTGTAACGCATATTACTATTATCGTTTTCTCACCCGTAGTCTCGAGCACGCCAACTGTTCAGGATACCTGGCCTACGACACGTTTATCTTTCTCTCCCAGCAGGCAATAACTTTTAAAGAGTTGCCACACCGTATTCTCTGGAACCTAACCATGACAACAAGGCGCTCGTGTTACCTGTTTCACTTGTTGGATGCGGCACAGTTCTGAATGACGTCCACAGCACAGCTGGTCAAGCATGGACTGATGGGCTGGGATCCTCGATCAACTTGGCCTGAGGAGCAACACAAACACGCTATTAAAATAGTAGCTGTCTCTCTCTCTTGGAGATATGGAAATCATTTTCCTATTAAGGCGGTTCCCGACTGCTTGATTGGATGTTAAAGTAGATGGAGAAGCAGTCACGACTGCACTTCGAAGTTCAGGAGGTACAGGTGACTGTCGGCCTGGGTAGTGTACTCGAGGTTGCGGGTTCGATCCCGGCCCAGGTCGATGGCATTTAAATGTGCTTAAAAGCGACAGGCTCATGTCAGTAGATTTACTGACATGTAAAAGAACTCCTGCGGGCAAAATTCCGGCACATCCGGCGACGCTGATATAATCTCAGCAGTTGCGAGCGTCGTTAAATCAACCATCAATTAATTATTTTTTTTTTACAGATTAACTGATAGCGGAGTGTTGGGCGGAGGTGAGGAATCAGGCTAGGTTTTATTTGCGTTTCCCGGTCTGGTTGAAGATTTCGTACGTACTAGCACTGAAGCTGGGACAGTTAGGACTACGTGAAGTCATTGTGATGTCGACAACGAAATTCAATTGGGACAAATTTTTAAATATAGATTATTAAATTTCTTCAAAAAAAAAAAAAAAACACTTACAATATAAATAAGTAATTTTATTTGAAACTAGCCGTACCCGTGCGCTCCGCCACACCTGTTAGAAATAAATATAAAGTAATTACATAATTAAAATAGGACGTTTGATCCAGGGGACATTCGTGCTTGATAGGAGGATAAATCGTTTAATATGTTACTTAATTTAAATTGTATTTAAATAATTAAAATGCGGTCATTTTGGTCCAGAGAGCAATCATTTGGTGCAATGACAATTTCTTTAACATGTTTCTTAATTGTTATTACATGCAACCATAGTTTAATGAAGATTGACATTATCATTTAGTTTTAATGTGTATACTTTATATTACTTGCTATATGTTTCAGAAGTTACTGTAATAACATTGTAGAATTATGTCCATCTACAGAAACTACACCTTCCAATGGTGAAATAATAATTAAACAATTAATTAGCTTCCGATATTACTTCATACAAACACAGAAACATTCTCTGTAGGCTATGTTTAATAGCTTTCAATTGTTGTTGTCCAAGGACCCTTATAGACGAAGTCATTTGTTTTTATTTCAGTACAGCGTCTTAGATGGCGTTATTGTAATTTTAAAACTCATTTATCTCATTAAATATCAGTCCTATCAAAATGTTGTATAGTATAAAAAATTATCGGAAATTATTTTTAAAGGAACACTTTGTTATGTAACATTTTTCATGAAAATCAATAATAAGCGAGATATTTCGATTTATTTAATTCAGGCCCCCTTATAACCCCTTTTAAATAAAGTATTTTGAATGCCATATAGCCTAAAATCTAAGTTACAACGAACTTAATTTATATTCAAATTTTCATATAAATCGGTTCAGCCGTTATCGCGTGAAAAGGTAACAAACATCCAGACAGGCAGACAGACAGATAGACATACAAACAAAAATTTCAAAAAAGCGATTTTCGGTTTCAGGATGGTTAATTATACATGTTAACACCAATTATTTTTGGAAAATCGAAAATTACCAGAAAAATTTTGGCTACAGATTTATTATTAGTATAGATGGCAAAATGCGTCACAATTGTTGGGGGAAAAAACACAGCCTTAATTATGGACTAAAATGTATAATGACATGGCATTGAAGTACCGGTATCTACATTTAAAAATTATACTGTATAAATCCAAATTAGAAATAGAAATTTAGAATATGTAATTTGAATGAGTACTAATATACTGTATTATTATACAGTGCTTTCGTAGCTCGGCCCCGGACTGGGTGAAGATTGGCGCCCCTTCCGCCAGAGTTACACGTAAACGACCGGCAAGTCATGGATACGGAACGCTAACTACTCTACCAACATTAGGCTTACCTGCATCACAACAGATGTTGAAACTGATGACCTTCAACTCGAACACATTCCCTATATCTCCGAAAACAATTCTGGTTCACTCGCAAAAGTTCATGTTGACTGATTGCCTGTATTTCTCTCGTGATGTTGTCCTTCAATTCTTGTAACGTGTGCGGATTTGATGCGTACACTTTATTCTTTAACGTTCCCCATAAATAAAAATCGCATGGAAAATCAGGGGAACGAGGTGGCCACAATCCTCGACTAATTATTCTGTCAGCAAACACACTTCGGAATTCATGCATAGAATTCGCAGCGGTGTGCGCTGTAGCTGAATCCTGCTGAAACCAGTCATTCAATCGTTCATTTCTTGTTAGTTGCGGAAAAAAAATTAACATTTAAGTTACATAAACGTGTGAATCATTTGTTGTGTCGAAAAATATGGGACCGATAATTGTACTCGCCCAACCTTTGCAGCGTGGTGAGGAACTTCATGAATAATATGGGGATTTTCGGTAGCCCAGTATCTATTGTTCTGGGTAGAAACGTGACCGTGAAGATGAAACCACGCTTCATTAGTGAAGAACGTTAAAAGTGGGTCCATTATGAACGGACTGCACAAACCAATTGCAATAATTAACCCTACTTACAGGATCTTGTGGGTGTAAAGCTTGAACTTCAGTTACCCTGTACGGCTTAAGTTTCAGAAGTTTCGTTGCCACAAAAGCTGCCGTCTTGGAAATGCTAACCTCTTGTGCTAAACGTCGCAGTGATTTGCGGGCCCTACTTCATCAAGCTTCTCTTCTGCCAGTACACGGCGTTGTTGAACACGTTTCTTGTTAAAAAAAGATCCTGTACGTCTGACTTTATTGACAAGGTCGTGAATAGTTGACCTGCTAAGAATTCGAACACCTGCAAACCGATGTTCAAATTCTCTTCGACACCTTCTAACTGAAGATGTTTCACATACGCATCATAGAAAAAACGCGTTGCTCTAAAGTGTACTCAACCATTATTAATAAACACTTTATCACCACGGGACAACACAATTTTACTCAGAACACGCGCACAGACGTCTTTCCCTCACGACAGATCCAAGTCGACTGACTGGCGCGTCAGCGGTAGCTACAGTGCTACTCTGGCGGCAGGCACGCCAATCTTCACCCAGTCCAAGGCCACCGCTTAACGGTCCGGCCGAGCTACGAACGCACTGTACTTAACATACGGTATATTTTGAATAATTATGTTAATTTGTGATACGGTTACTTCATTTGATTTTCAGTGTACTCTATTTTGTCATCAAGTTAACCTACAAAGCTTTCATTTTGATTCCTTACTAATATTAAATTCTTACTAAATAGCATACTTCACTTATTTCCATTTCAAGTATAATATTATCTTCGTTTCTTGGTAACGAGTCCTACTCATACAAGGGTTAGGTTCATATTAATTACAACACATTGTTTTCTAAATGTTTTATCTAAATATTGTTTTCTGCATAGTAATGCAATTAGTTTGAGACAAGTCTATTTCTGTGACCTATGTTTTATAATTACTGTGTTTATGTATGTATGTATGATTGTATGTTTGTATGTATGTATTTATTAACACTACAATTGGGTATACACCCAATGGCAGTAATACAGAGTGATTTATATAGAACTGACACATTTCTTTCATTAATTGTTTCAAAACGAATTGTGCTAGCGACAACTTATTATACCTAAAATGTAGAGGAATTTTGGGAGATTATTTATCTCTATAGCAAATGTTGAAAATGGCCTCCATCCTGCATAAGGCACAACTCAACACGTCGTTCCATGTTACTGGCCACTCATTGGAGGACTCTGTTGTCAATAGCTTGAATCTCCTGTGTGATGTTGTGCTTCAGATCGTCCAGTGTCTGGGGACGTGTGGCGTAAACCCTGTCTTTTAAGTAACCCCATAGAAAGAAGTCCGGCGTTGTCAAATCCGGAGATCTCGGTGGCCACAGGTTCCTGGAAATTATTCGGTCGTCAAAGAAACTTGCAATTAGTTCCATGGATTCATTTGATGTATGACATGTAGCGCCATGTTGCTGAAAATATCCTTGACTCAGCTCTACATCGTCCAGTTGCTTAACAAACTCCATGAAAATCAGTCGGTACTCTGCAGTGTTCACAGTCTGGTTAAAAAAAATTGGCCCCGCTATTCTCTGTGCGCACCAAACTCCGATTTTAACCGGGTGCATAGGTGCTTCATGGATGACATGTGGAACACCAAATTCTCTCTGGTATGCCTTTTGAGTAGCTGTAATTGAATTCGTAATCCAGTATTGCTTCACAAGGAAGAGTCGTTGATTTAATGTGCACTGCATTTTCACGTTGACACAAAATGTCGAAAACAGCTCCCAACAATAGGAATAAAACATAAACATCTGCGCATCTAGTAACATCTCCAGAACATTCTGAATTTGGTGCTAAAATTGGGTCAGTGCTGCCAACAATAGGAATAAAACGTAAACATCTGCGCATCTAGTAACAAGGAATCGAAACTCCAGAACATTCTGCTTAATTTGGTGCTAAAATTGGGTTGCCAACAATAGGAATAAAACATAAACATCTGCGAATCGAAACTCCAGAACATTCTGCTTAATTTGGTGCTAAAATTGGGTCATTGAATGAATTTCCGACGAATAATTAAAGAAAGAAATGTGTCAGTTCTATATAAATCACTCTGTACAATAATTACAGTTACATGAAATAAAATAAAATAAACGTAAATCTATAAATAGTAGATGCAATAAACCTAGGACTGTAAATAAAAACTATTCTATAATAACGCCTTCTTTCTTCTTTTCCTTATTTTTGTAATTTATATATGTCTACAGCTACAAGGTGTATGTTATGTTATTCTAATAAGTATTATTATTATTTTTTTATTATTATTAATATTATTATTACTACTATTATTATTACTATTATTATTATTGTCATTATTAGTATTATTATTACTATTATTATTAATATTACTATTATTATTATTATTACTATTATTTATTATTACTATTACTATTATTATTATTATTATTATTATTATTATTATTATTATTATTATTATTAAAATGGCTACAAAGTACCTTTGTAAATAGTATTGCTCTGTATAACTGTTTATAGGCCTTAGAATAATATTACGATTCCACAACCTAGAGACGATAATGCTACGTATTCCAACCAACGTAATATTTACGTTTGTCCTTCAGGCGAACGTTTAATTTTTTTCCTTGCTTGGCCTATATTGCTCCACCCAATTCACATGGTGTGTATGAGTGAGGGTTATTATTATTATTATTATCATTATTATTATTATTATTATTATTATTATCATCATCAGGGTATTATTATTATTATTATTATTATTATTATTATTATTATTATTATTATTATTATCATCATTATTATTATCATTATCATTATTATTATTATTATTACCGTTATTGTTGTAACTCAGAACATCAAACCCGTAGCAGCTAGTCGGTTGGTTGTTGCAGAACTGTTGAAGCGAGTCGAAATCTCTCCGTACAGCACAGAAGACTTAAAAATGGCGGTCTGACAACATCCCATCCTCTGATTGGTTGCTACTAGAATTCTCCAAGTTGGTCGGATATGTTGCTGATATGAACGTCGCATAAACCGATGTTAATTGAATTCTGTGATAATTCCGCCAGGTGTGGGGGGGGGGTGTTGCGGCCACCAGGCCTGAGTGCCGATCATTGTAGCACAAGACAGAGTCTGAGGTTCAGACGGGCGCTCACTTGTCGGAAATGTTTGGTTCATTGATTCCTGTGTTGTGTCTTACAGGTCTGAATGCTGTATAGTATAGCTGCCTGCGTAAGAAGGTATGCCCCACATACCAGGTGCCCACTACATTTCTTATTTATACTAGTCTGTCGCCTTTATCAATTTACTACATAATATTGAGTGTACCAGTAAGATAATATAGGTTGTATTTAGTCCTTTATATTTCGAAATTTGTATAATCTTTTCTTTCCAGATAATTATTGTGAAATCTTGGGAGAATTTATCACAACAGTTTTAACTAAAAGGCATATGACTCGGTTAAGAGAGAAGTTTTATATATTCTTATTGAATTTGGTATTCCCAAGAAACTAGTTCGATTAATTAAAATGTGTCTCAGTGAAACGTACAGCAGAGTTCGTACAGGTCAGTTTCTGTCAGATGCGTTTCCAATTCACTGTGGGCTAAAGCAAGGAGATGCACTATCACCTTTACTTTTTAACTTTGCTCTAGAGTATGCCATTAGGAAAGTCCAGGATAACAGAGAGGGTTTGGAATTGAACGGGTTACATCAGCTGCTTGTCTATGCGGATGACGTGAATATGTTAGGAGAAAATCCACAAACGATTAGGGAAACACTGGAATTTTACTGGAAGCAAGTAAAGAGATAGGTTTGGAAGTAAATCCCGAAAAGACAAAGTATATGATTATGTCTCGTGACGAGAATATTGTACGAAATGGAAATATAAAAATTGGAAATTTATCTTTTGAAGAGGTGGAGAAGTTCAAATATCTGGGAGCAACAGTAACAAATATAAATGATACTCGGGAGGAAATTAAACACAGAATAAATATGGGACATGTCTGTTATTATTCGGTTGAGAAGCTTTTATCATTCAGTCTGCTGTCGAAAAGTCTGAAAGTTAGAATTTATAAAACAGTTGTTCTTTATGGTTGTGAAACTTGGACTCTCACTTTGAGAGAGGAACATAGGTTTAGGGTGTTTGAGAATAAGGTTCATAGGAAAATATTTGGGGCTAAGAGGGATGAAGTTACAGGAGAATGGAGAAAGTTACACAGCACAGAACTGCACGCATTGTATTCTTCACCTGACATAATTAGGAACATTAAATCCAGACGTTTGAGATGGGCAGAGTATGTAGCACGTATGGGCGAATCGAGAAATGCATATAGAGTGTTAGTCGGGAGGCCGGAGGGAAAAAGACCTTTAGGGACGCCGAGGCGTAGATGGGAAGATAATTTTAAAATGGATTTGAGTGAGGTGGGATATGATTATAGAGAATGGATTAATCTTGCTCAGGATAGGGACCAATGGTGGGCTTATGTGAGGGCGGCAATGAACCTCCGGGTTCCTTAAAAGCCAGTAAGTACGTAAGTAAGTAAGTTTTAACTACACCACAAAAATTGCAATTGTTTTATTTTACAAACAAAATCAGCAGTAGAGACACTTTAATCACGAATAGGTACTGCATTTTATGCTGTGGAGAGACTATTCTGTAGCATGGAACTGCAAAACCCTACATTCTGGTGATTCACTAGTACATCAAGTAGAAGTGAGCTTCGTGTGTAAACCACACATTCTTGACCGGTTCGTCGTCATCTTCCATCATTCCGTTGACTCTGTTACACATTTCAACACGTTGCCGCTTGTCTTCAACTGAGAGATTGTTTCACCTGCATTTTATAGGAGAAAGTATGAGTTCCTTCTGAATTCTCCTGAAGGAAGTTCGGCACAGCCTCAGTTGTTCTGCAAGTCTTCGGTATCCTTCTTTCTGATTGACTGTTCTACAGCTTCAATGTTTCCTTGTGTCCTCAACGTCCTCGGACTTCCTGGAGTCCTTTGTTTCCGGTTAGGAACAGTTCCTTTTTTATTCAATTCCTTCACCTCACTCTGCGTTGTGCTGATCCAGTGAGAACGATATCCACGCGTATCAAATACACAGGCAAGAAAGTATTTTCCACTCTTCACTCATTAAAAAGATTGCACCACTATCCAGCTAAATTAAAGCAGACAATTGTACAGACTCTTATTATGCCTCATTTCGATTATTGTGACGCTTTATTCAGTGATCTCGAGGTGGATTTATCCCAGAAACTGCAACGTGTTCATAATGCATGTGTTCGTTTCATTTGTAATGTCCGCTACTACGACCACCTTTCGCCTTCTTTCGATAAATTATTGTGGCTCAGGTTAAATGAGAGGAGAAAGTTACATTCCCTTTCTCTCTTATACCGAATTTTGCACACGTCTACTCCCTCTTACTTATTTGTCCGATTCCACAGTCTTTCTAGTTATCATAATTTAAATACTCGATCACAATATGATAACACGCTAGAAATACCACTCCACACATCATCTGTTTATTCTTCATCTTTCACTGTTGCTACTTCTCGTCACTGGAATTCTCTGCCGCCTGAAGTCAAGGGCTGCCGAACTTTAATTTCCTTTAAATGTATATTAGAAAAATATCTTATGATGAGTTGCCAGACCTAACGCGTTGTTAATGTGTTCCACTGTATTTTTTTTTTTGTTTCTTATTTTTATTATCTAAATCGTGTTTATTTATCACTTAACGCCAATATGTAAGCTTATCCCACTGTGTTTCTTTTTCATTATTAATCTATTTTTGTGTACATTTTATTCAATTGTCGGTTTCTGGTTTAATTATGTGAATCCTACTTAATTGTAATCTAATAATAATATGTATACTAATGTGTTTATTTTTATTTTTACTGTGCACATTTTTTTTATTGAATTATCGGCTTCTGTTTTTATGTGATTCGTATTTGATTTTAACAACATTAATATGTATTTCACTATGTTTATTTTTATTTTATGAGGTAAATTTTATGCAACTACCTCTTTTGATCTCATTATGTACCTAAATTGTATCAGTATGTAATTACTTAATTCCGATCCAGTCTTTTGTTCAACTGTGTAAGCAAGTTTTAATCCTGGTTGAGTGTAAGAGAAGGCCTTACGGCCTTGACTCTGCCAGGTTAAATAAAGCCATTATTATTATTATTATTAATATTACGTGTGTCTCTGCTACTGATTTTGTTTCTAAACCAAATAAAAAACAATTTTAATTCTCTCTGGCGTAGTTAAACCGTTGTTTTAAAAGTTATCTTAAACTTCAGCTACAATTGCACGGAAAAGATAAAATATTGTGCCAAGTAAACTGTCTGCAACTCTATTGCCGCACCCGGTACATGATCACTGCGTTGATTCGCGTGTTTGGAGATTCAAACCACGTAGGCCTATCTAAAGTCTATAAAAATAATTTTATTATTGCACTAACAAAAGTATTCCCTGTCTGTAGTAAATACTGTAATGATGAAGCCTAACCTATACGTATTATTAACGATATCGAACCAGAAAGTCAGTTAGCTATAAACCTACTTAAGGGATGTAATCTTATGGAAATGGCGGTAAAATATGCGACAACATGGCGAAACATGAATGAAATTTGTGTGCAAAGTCCGTTGTAAGTGCTTACTGGATTATGGAACAAGGCAGGTGCTGTTTGAATCCTGTGTCTCAACTCTTATAATGAATTCAGTTATTATTGAAGAACTGTAGCCTATAATATGTTTGGCCTCCACGATGCTCTCTGTTGTTAGACGACGCACAAATAGTATTTTTTACAGCCAAGAGATAGCAGCACCAATATGGAAATTTTTTATTTTGAAGAATAGACTTTTTACACACATGTATTTAATTATAAATATTTGAAAACAAAGTCAAAATTTAAGCTAGAGTTAAATGTATTATTTTTATACATCTTGATTACACAACTTTTAACACTGTATCACTTCGGAATATGTATGATAAGAACTTTCTTGTGTTAAATTTTAACGTACCTTGTTAACATGTTTCGACCTATTTTCGGTCATCTTCGGAACTGGTCACTCCGTTCCAGTTCCGAAGATGACCGAAAATAGGTCGAAACATGTTAACAAGGTATGTTAAAATTTAATACAAAAAAGTTCTTATCATACATATTCCGAAGGTATTATTTTTATTTCTTCCTGAATCTTCGTTCTTTCTTTACGTCTATTTGAAGAGTGGACAAAAGGCGTCCGGTTTGCCGGTTTGTGTGTTTACAAGGACCTCATTTTTGAAGTCCAAGGGCCATATTCATAGACATTCTTAGCGCGGGCTTCCCGAACTAACGTTTTTCGTATTCATAAACCAGTGTTAGCGATATGATATGATATGAATCCTGTACAAGTAATCAGTCGATAGCCGGGGCTAGTTTAGCACGCTCGTAGCGCGGGCTAGCGAAATGTCTATGAATAGCACCCCAAATGTCTGGCATCCCTATTTTCCATATAGCCTATATATAATTTAAGTAACTGAGAAACTTGAATATGGATGCCAGTTAGGGCTCAGGGAAGGAAGGCATTTCCGCTGATCAGGTGTGAGTGATCACAGAAGGCCTTATACCTCATAGCTCTCTGTGCCTCGCTCAAGAATGTTAAGCTGATTATGAGTTCGGGACAAGTGGAGCGAGCGAGGCTCGATCAGACGTGAAGCCGCTTGCCTGCTCCACGTGGCTTCCTCGCTGCGGGCCGCGTTTTCCACCCCGCTGGAGACCGAGTTCAGCTCTAGGTTGAATATGCAGAAATATAATTTTAACTTTCCGAGATAAGCTTACAAGCAAGCATTCTGATGGGGGCAGATAAAAGAGTTTTTTTTTTCTTTCACCGTGTTAATAATGCCAAAAGAAGTGCTTATACAAATTTTGGTCACTCGACAGCAATTACGAGGGCCGTAAAAATAAGTTCGCCGGGGGCCGTTAACAGAAAGAATACACAATTTCATTGGAAAAATTTATTGGAACAGACACAGCAATTGTTGAGATATTTTTCATCATATTCCCCACCGGAATTAAGACATTTGTCTTATTATGGGCTCGACAGAGAGGTGCAGACGGCTGTCAAACGCTGGTTCCGATCCCAGGAAGATGACTTCTACGACACAGGAATACAAAAATTGATCCCATGGTATGAAAAATGTCTCATTTCAAGTTGGGGATTTGTTGACAAATAGCGGAACAACTGCTGTTTCTGTTTCAATAAATCTTTCCATGCAAAATTGTGATTTTTTTTTCTGTAAACGGCACCAGGGAAAGGCACTTTCTGAACGGCCTCATAAATGCAGTCGAGTGGCCAAAATTTGTATAAGCACTTCTTTTGACATCATTAACAAAATGGAAAAAAAAAAAAACTTTTTTATAGTTCATTTCTGAATGAAAGAAATAAATAAAAAAAGAAAGGAAGAGGAAGAATGATAACTGGGCAGGGTGAAGTATGAGAGGAATAAAGGAAGGAGAACAAAACGAAGGTAATAAATAATAAAAGGTAGAAGTAAAGCAGGAAGAAAGAAAAAAAAATAACTACTAATTGATGAGGATAAGAAATAAACAGGACGAAGGGAAGGAAAGAATAAAAAAATGCGATAAAAGATTAGACGAAAATAAAACTAATAAGTAATGAAGAAAAATAGAAACAAAGACAGAAAGAAAGAAAAAAGTAGGAGAAATGAAATAGAACGAAAGAAACAGAGAAAATTGAAGGAAGCAATGATGGAAAGAAGAATGAAAAATCCCAGTGAGGAAAGTTGGTCTAATTAAATGAAAGAATGTAAGCAATGTCCTGAAGCCAGCCCTTTCGTTGCTAGCATAGATCCCCCTTCAGTTACTCTATTCAAATTCATGTAGATTTTGGTGTAATTTCTCGAAGACTTCCGTAATGCATTTTCAAAGCTCTTCCCGTAGTCCAGAAGTGCGCAACCCGAAAACGTTGATCAGAGGCCCCCCCGCCTCTGTAATCCTCTTAATGACGCGGTGGACTCTAATTCCACGCAGACCTATAAAGAAGAAGCGAACACCAAGATCAGCCGATCTCCAATTGAATGCCGCAGCTTTCAATGGGATTAGAGCAGTTTGTGGCTCGCATGTCATATCTGAATAATTGTCAGTTTTCATTTGTTTGCACAGCTCTGGTCCGCCTCATTATCGCGATGTGCTCATTGGTGCAGCGTATTACTGCTTGCAGTGTTCTTTCTATCGCTCGTATTTGAGTCTTTTTTGTCTTCAGTTTTACTAATTACCCCTTTCTTTCCTCATATCTTTAATTCTTTCTTTTCTAAAAATGTGTACTGTTATGTTTCCATCTCCAGTGGAAAACCCATATACACTAGAATTCCTCGTATCCGACAATTATGGGATAAAGCAGTGCCGGATAACCGATTTTTCCGGTTAATTAATAGTACATTATGCAACGAGCATATAATGGTAGTAATTAAGACGCGAGTATGTTTATGAAACGAGCGCAAGCGAGTTTCATAATTTTCATACGAGAGTTTTTTGCTCGACCATATTTCTAACTTGAAATTATTCATAAGTATTCATGTTATTCTTATCTGACTGGGGAGCGGAACTGACCTTGTGCAATATCTCGTAAATTGTGAGATGTGCGCAGACGCGAAAGTATTGATTTTTTCCGAGAAAGAAATGTCATTGACCTTGATATAATCTAGAGAGTAAAATAAAGATTAGTCTAGATATAACCTTGAAATTGATTTAAACATTGAAAAACGAGATGACAAATTGAATTTATTTGAATATTATTTACAATTAACCCTAATTATTATAGTAACAGAAGATAACCTTCTGCGACAGTATTGGATTTCCAGCCTCCGTGACGTTTCGCTAGTTGTCTTTCGATTGCATATCCGAGAATAATCGATACTTGCGCTTTCATATTGCTACAATGGTGTTTTCTAATTGGTGGAATACCTGAACTTTAATGAATAGGTGTTCTTTAATGAGGTCCATTAAAGGGCTGCTACCAGGTGTATAATTACTACATTTCGGCATGGTCGAGCATAAAAAATAATTTTATAGGTTATATGAAGGCATTTGCACACTCCGCCATGTTGCAATTGCTGTTTCCAAACCTACCTAGATCATTAACTACCTCTGAAGCTTTAAGAACTGTGGCCGTAAATCAGATGTTCTGCCTGGGGAGTGGGCAAAACAGTACGCGGTACTCACGTAATAACATCGGCATTTTGTGATAAAGCCACAGATGTCTGTGGATCAACACAGGTTTCTACTGGCCTGAAAATGGCGGCTTCCTCACTTCCTGTTGAAAAATTAGCGATCTTGGTAGGTTTGAAATTTGTGGTTTATGCAGTCAAAAGTGACACGTGACATCGGCATTTCGTGATAACGTCACACATGCATACCCCACATCTACATGGCATATAACAGGAATTCGTAACTTATACTGCGTGTTTTCAATCGTGTGGGAAACATATTCCTTGTTTTTATAATGAAACTTATGCATGCCTTCAGCGAGATTTTACAATTCCGTAATATGCGAGTCTTAGGGCCGATTGTATAAACCATTTAATCTTAGATCAGAGGTTCAGTTGATCCTCGTCCTAGCTGAACTTGGAATTTTGTGTTGTTTAAAGTCTAATATGAGATTAATTTGTCTTAAACTAAAGTCAACTTTGACTGAAGAAATTTCTCCGATTAAATTAGATGATCCAAGTTCAGTTATTTCTTTTCTGTTTGAAATATACGAGTGGCAGATTGTGCAAAAAGAATAACCGTTATCTATACTAATAAATCTGTAGCCGAAATTTTTCTGGTAATTTTCGATTTTCCAAAAATAATTGGTCCTAACATATATGATTAACCACCCTAAAACCGAAAATCGCTTCTTTGAAATTTTTGTTTGTATGTCTGTCTGTCTGTCTGTATGTTTGTTACCTTTTCACGCGATAATGGCTGAACGGATTTCGATGAAAATTGGAATATAAATTAAGTTCGTTGTAAATTAGATTTTAGGCTATATGGCATTCAAAATACATTATTTAAAAGGGGGGTTATAAGGGGGCCTGAATTAAATAAATCGAAATATCTCGCTTATTATTGATTTTTGTGAAAAATGTTACATAACAAAAGTTTCTTTAACAATGATGTCTGATAAATTTTATTCTTTGAAAAATTTTGATAGGACTGATATTTAATGAGATAAATGAGTTTTAAAATTAAAATAACTGCCATCTAAGGCCGTGTAATGAATTAAAAAACAAATGACTTCGTCTATAAGGGGCCTTGGACAGCAACAATCGAAAGCTATGAAAGATAGCCTACAGAGAATGTTTCTGTGTTTGTATGAAGTAATATCGGAAGCTAAATTAACCGATTTGTATAATTAATTATTAATTCACCATTGGAAAGTGTAGTTTCTCTAGATGGACATAATGCTATAATGTTATTACAGTAACTTCTGAGTGAATCGAGGACAGGTAAGATTAAAATAGCTTCTTATGCACAGAAAACTTGATAGGCTATTCTGTACATTCGTTTCCTGTATTTCCTAAAATAATTTTTATGACCAAATGAGTGGTCTCTGGATCAAAATGATCGCATTTTAATTATGCAAATACAATTTAAATTAAGTAACATAATAAACGATTTATCCTTATATCAAACTCGGATGTTCCCTGGATCAAATGTCCTATTTTAATTATGTAATTACTTTATATTTATTTCTAACGGGTGCAGCGGAGCGCACGGGTACGGCTAGTTAATATTAATAGATATGGTAGGTACATTTATATATATATATATATATATATATATATATATATATATATATTTTTTAATTTCTTGCCTTAATACCCAAACATTCTTATATTTTATAAGGCTTTATCGTGTTCAGCAGTATCAAATAACATAACATGATAACAAATTATTATTAATGAATATGAGAACAATTAACTTTATTACTAAACGAAAATTTGTCAACCTTCTTAACTTAACAATTGTCCGTCATTATTTACAATGCACAAAACAAACCAGTGTCTCCAACAGAGTGTGCGGAAAGTCTCTAGATTTCTCATTATCAACAGAGAAAGATTAAATTTTGTCACTATGGGGTGCTAAAAAGGTCGCTAAATCCCTATTTCAGCCATGTAAAAGTTAAAAGAAATTGTCATTGAAAAAGAGTTAAAGTCGCTACATTGGCGACACTGAACAAACCTGTACAACATGCCCGAGCATCACATACTTCACCTGTTTATGCGATGTTGCCATATCCTTTACACGTGAACTTAGTTTGCATTTGAACCAAGGTAATTGGTCGCAGGAAAGTTTTATACAATAGAAGAAGTGTCTGAACTCGGTTCACTTTCCGATCTTCGATCAAAGTTGATCTTTAGTCAGGGAGTTTTATGCAATTGAGCCTTAAAGTTCCAAAACGTGTCTTATCCTGAAAAATCGAAAATTCAGATAAGTAGCCTATACTATTGCACTTTATGATCAGTACATAAAATGATGTTCCAAAAAAAAAAAAAAAAATTCTTCTCCCACTCAATTTAATAGGAGAAATGTGGTGATGCTGCAAAATGTATCATGTCCTCGAAAAGTGTGTCCATAACTTGCCTACTTCATACTCTATAGAAGTGTTGTCGAAGAGGACCACAGCATTTTTTATATTGAGCCTAAAGTTATTCGCAAAGGGAACGTCATTAAAGTAAGGAAAATTAAATGATGTTAACAAACTTCTAACGAAACATTTCGGCGATGGATGGAAAAATCAGGCTGGATTATTTTTCTACATGAACCTCCTGAATGCAAATCATGCTGATAAAGGCCAGAATGTTGAATCTGTTGTGGTGAACCAGTGCATTGTGCTTAACAACACTTGAAAACTTTTTCATTATGGGACAATTGTGAAGTTTTTTTAGTAAGCTGTCACTTACTTAATTTACATTGAAGATTTTTGTGATTTTCCAAATCATACCTTATACGACTATTCAATTCAATTCAATTTATTAAGCCATTAAACATACAGTGATAGGCTTAGTCACAATACAGAAGGCGGGGGAAAAAAAAACATACATTTGAAAATACACATATAATTGAAAACACTAAAGTTTAATTAGAATTAAAACACAAAACATTTTGAAACTCTAAAATTAATAAAAACACTTCACTCTTAATATAATAATTGTAACTAAATGTAAATAACTTTATTTATTAAAAAAACAATTTCGTATGAATTTATGTTAAGAAACTCATCTACAGAGTAGAAAGGATTAATTAAAAGCCAATTATAAAATCTAGCTTTGAAACTATTGGTTGGTAACTTATAATATTGACTGGGAAGCTTATTATATAATTTCATCCCCATGACAGAAAAATTTGTACTAGTTTTATGTAATCTACAGTATGGAATATTAATTTGTTCACTATTTCTAATTTCATGATCATGTATATTGGCTATTAATGAGTAATTGTCTATATTTTGTCGAGTGTAAAGGACTAGGTCGTATATATATAAATTTATGACAGTTAATATCTGTGATTGTTTGAAAAGAGGTCGACAATGTTCAAGATAGTTTGATTGACATGGAATTGTAATGGTTTTCTTTTGCAAAATCAAGACACTCCCAATTTTGCTACCATTTCCCCAGAAAATTAAGGCATACCTAATTATCGACTGAAAGAACGAAAAGTAGGCACATCTTAAATAATTTTAAGAAACGCAAGTACTAATTTATTTAATAAATATATAACTCTTGATAATTTTGTGCATATATATTCGATATGTTTTCCCATGTTAAACTGGAGTCTATAAAAAGTCCTAGAAATTTGGTATAGTTTTGTATGTTGTCCTTTTTTATTACATGATTTAGGGTAAAAGTTATGTTGATAGTCTTTTCTTGATTAAGCAAAAACCATTAGATTCAAACCATAAAGCCATCTGTGATAGTATATCATTGGTTAGAGGATGTAATTCATTCAGAGTAGAGCTAGAACATAAGAATGTAGTGTCATCAGCATACATAATTGTTATAGCTTTAATTAATTTAGGAAGGTCATTTATTGCTACTAAGAATAGCAGTGGACCAATTATTGAGCCTTGTGGAACACCATAATGTATACTGGAGAGACTTGACCAATTTTCACCTATTGAGACTAATTGCCTTCTGCCATGAAGATAGGTTCTAAAAATATTTAGTGTATTCCCTCGAATACCATAAAATTCTAATTTTGATAAAATTAAGTTGTGATCAACGCAATCGAACGCTTTGGAGAGATCACAAAACACAGCATTAACTCGTGACCTATTTTTACAATTTCTTAAAATTTCGGTTATTAAAAGCTCAATTGAATAATTTGTTGACTTCCTTTTTCTAAAGCCAAATTGGTTAGTACTAAAGAGATTTGAATTTTCAAAGTAGTCATAAATTTGATTGAAAATTACATATTCAAATATCTTAGATAGCACTGGAACGATAGAGATTGGTCTGAAACTATTTGGACTATGTTGTTGCCTTGTCCTAAGTATGGTTTCAAAACTTTCCTTCTCCAATTTTAACATTTTAAAATAAAAACCTTAGTGAACAAAGTGGTATTCTTCACCTGACATAATTAGGAACACTAAATCCAGACGTTTGAGATGGGCAGGGCATGTAGCACGTATGGGCGAATCCAGAAATGCATATAGAGTGTTAGTTGGGAGACCGGAGGGAAAAAGACCTTTAGGGAGGCCGAGACGTAGATGGGAGGATAATATTAAAATAGATTTGAGGGAGGTGGGGTATGATGATAGAGACTGGATTAATCTTGCACAGTATAGGGACCGCTGGCGGCTTATGTGAGGGCGGCAATGAACCTTCGGGTTCCTTAAAAGCCATTTGTAAGTAAGTAAGTATGAACAAAGTAACCTAATCAGCTTCTATTCCAGATCTATATACTATAAAATGTTTATTTTAAAGGGTGAAAAAAAAATATCTTATTTTAACATGTATAATGGAGGAAAAATGTTTTTCTTGATTTGTGAAAAAAACATAAAAAGCGTATAAGACATGTTTCGGGACTATAGTACTCATGTCTGAATTCCTATGCCGGTAATTTCGTGCGTGCACCTGCGCTCTGTAGCGCCTGTCCAGACGACGTATTAGGGTGAAGAATTGTGCCGTAAATTCGCACGAATGGGTCACTGCTAAGCGGAAAGGTGCTCCGTGTTTAATTTGAGCTGTAATTCGCTGACATTAGGCGAGGCAGGGATGCTTGACGTAGGGCTTTTCGTCTACCCAGCCTCTGAGGTGTCACTTAAATTGGTTAGCATCATCCGAATCGATTATAACAATAGCGGCATAAGAGACATAACGTTACATTTAAAACATAATCCAAGTCCGGTCAGCGCGTCTGGCCGCGAAACCAGGTGCCCCGGGTTCGAATCCCGGTCGGGGCAAGTTACCTGGTTGAGGATTTTTTCCAGGGTTTTCCCTCAACCCAATACGAGCAAATGCTGGGTAACTTTCGGTGCTGGAGCCCGGACTCATTTCACTGGCATTATCACCTTCATTTCATTCAGGCGCTAAATAACCTAAATGTTCATACAGCATCGTAAAATAACCCAATTATAAAAAAATAATCCAAGTCTACACGTTACAGATCTCATTCAGCTGTGATTTGTTATCACCACGGCTCGCATTTCTGTAACCTAAAAACTCTGGAAATACGCAGAATTTAGGCTCTAAAAATACCAAAATACGACATAAGTACTTTGAAATATGACGTAAAACAAATTAAATATTGTCCAGTCTGGAATTCTATAGAAAGCCCGAAAATGTTTCGTGGTAACCTTGGTTATTAATAAAGAGAAATCTTCGTTGTAGTTTGTACGGACGTTGGTGTGTTGTGGCCCTTCTCATTGTCAGTTTATATTAAATGTTTTTTTCTCTCTTTCTCTTTCTTTTTTTCTCTTGTCTTAGTTGTCGGTCTGAATTAAGTTATAGTCGCGACGCTGTTATTTCCGGCGTGACTCTTCCTCTTTGCTTACGTCTTATGAAGTCAAGGCTCTATAAAGTCTAGGTAGGTACTATCGTTCGCCATTTTTGTTCTTTCGTTGCCGAACTACCAGACGAGGGATCTATTTGCCACACCGTTAAACATTATCATGTCGTAGCTCCTATGATAATAAATCAAACGCACTGTAATTCAGCAAATAATTGAGCGGCAAATAACGTCCTCGTGTGCTTTCTGCGAACGCCAACGAAAGAGCCAAAATGGCGGGCGATTATATATTAGGTATTTATCCAGCCTTAGGAAATGCTTTACATCTTCATCAGCGAATCACAAGACGCACACGTTTAAATGTAGCCGACCTGCAACGTGATTGGCTGACGGAAATTAGAGCGACGGGACTATAACTACCGTAGTGTATTTAGTAAACTGTCTTAAATTTTATGTTGTATTATTATCGGCTAAGTCCACACCTTACACAAGCCTGGCTCTTACGGTACTGGCTAGAAACATTTTTTGTTGTATACTTTTGAATTGTAGTCACTTTGCTTACTAGCTTTGCCTACAGTGTCCAAGCATGGAGCAGAAGTTTAACGCTAGCAAAGAAAGTTGAAGCATTCTTCAATTTTAGCCTAATATATTGTTGTGTCGATACGGATAAAACAGCCAGCAGTTGAGGTTCAGTACTTGGACTTCGGACTCATTTCGCCATCATAATTACAATTTCCCTCTTTCTTCTTCTTCTTCTTCTTCTTCTTCTTCTTCTTCTTATTCTTCTTCATTACCATCACCACCACCACCATCATCATCATCATCATCATCATCATCATCATCATCATCATCTCCGTTTCTTTCCATAGTTCGGACTTCACTTCACTGCTTGCCGCCACCAGACTTTTTTAACCCGTGGTATGTGGTCATTAGTTGCTGGTGGTAGTGCTGAGTACCGTGAGCTGTACTCATGGTAGCTCGTGGCATCGGGATTGAGGACCGCGGTCATACTACGCGGAAAAGGAAAAGACTGTAGGGGATTCGGAGGCGGCCGCAGGGGTTCTTAGGGCATGCACACCATTCCATTCAGGGTAGTAAAATGGGCCTATCCAAGCGGCCTACGTGCGAAGGAAGCTTCCAGCTCATGTCCCTCCCCTCAGTGGGGTTTAATAGATAGCACTGCATACCGTTTACTTATTACTGTTTATGAGTGCATAATTCGTTTATTGATTTGAATTTTCTAAAAAAAAAATAATAATTTAATGGTTAATTTCAATTTTCGATATTTAGAATATTTTAAAATTTCCCTTAGATTTTTAATTAAAAAGATTTCACTGTATTTAGTAGGTTGCTTGGAAAGTTCGTAGCGCATTTTCGCTGTGACAGAAGTCTTTATTTCAAACGAATAGAAAACAGAAATTAATCAGTAATATATTCTTCTACATTATCTGCCATTGCTGGGGCAGTTATTCGATTCCTCGTCTGAAGAAGTCTGCTGATTTGGAGTTAAAGAAGTTATCAAGTCAAGCTTGTAAAGCATCTTTGTTATCAAAGGAGTTTCCTTGAAGATTGTTGGATAGAGGACGGAAAAGGTGGGAATCTGAGGGCGCAAGATTGGGACAACATGGCGGATGTGGAATCACCTCCCAACCAAGCTCCTGGATAGCTGCTTTCGTCATAGTAGCGGAGTGCGGGCATGCATTATCGTGTTGTAACAGCATTTGATGCAGTCTTCCCAGTCGTTTTTCTTCAATTGTGACCGCAAGGCGTCTGAATTGTTGGCAATAAATGTCAGCAGTTATGGTTACGTTCCTGGGAAACAATTCGTAGTACACGACGCCTTCTTTACCCCACCTGACGCATAACATCATCTTTTGCAAGGGTTGTTGAAAGAACAGAACCATTTCCTTGCAGTGTTTATCACACTCAAGCAGAAGAATATAATTTAATAATAATTTAATTATTTATTTATTTAATCTGGCAGAGCTAAGGCCAGTAGGCCTTCTCTTCCGCCCAGCCAGACTCTAATTCTAATAGAATACAATTGCTTACATAGTTATTACATTAATATCTAGACCATAAAACAACATGAAAGTAAATAATGAAAGTTGGATAAGTAATGTTAGTGTGACAATAATAAACTTTCATAAGAAATACTTTGATAATAATAATAATAATAATAATAATAATAATAATAATAATAATAATAGTAATAATAATAATAATAATGAGATAATTTAGATATTTATCTGTGATATATAGGCCTAACATTAAACATTGAGAAACCTGAAACAGCTATTATTGTTAACAAGAATTGTTAGAAAAATATTTCGTTAGCCTATTCTTAAATAGGTTTGATGTCTGACAGTCCCTGACATTACTCGGTAGGGAATTCCAAAGCCGAGGAACAGCCACAGTGAAAGAAGATGAATATGAGGATGTTCGGTGGGAGGGAATGGATAATATTGAGGAGTGTTGTGATCGTGTGTCTAGGTTATGATGGTGTCGCAAGTGTTCGTTTTTCCACTTCACACTTCATCTTCTTTAGCCCGCAAATAGTACAAACTTTCTTCAAGTCCGCAAAACTGAACGCTTATTTACGAGCACAACACTCCAAATGACAAATGACAGGTGACAAACGATGAACAATCTCCTAGCAACGCAGTGTTGTGCTGACGAACAAAAACGCTACGAACTTATGCATTAACCTAAGTTGGTTTTCCTCAGTTGTAAGGTGAATGTAGCGAATGCATGATTTCATCTCGATGTCCTTATTTTGTACCGACGCTCAGCTAAGTAATCGATAAGATGTTAATAAAATGTGTTGGGGAGTGTGTACTGCGGCTGGTGGAGTTCTAGGGGTAAGGAGCCACGTAGGCCACTCTTGCAGACTTGCGGCTGAGGAATTCCAAGAACGAACAAGTGCGGCGGGTTGCTGTCAGAGCAGGATGAGACGAGTAATTCACTTGGCGGACCACAACAAAGTTTTCAGTACGCGGCGGGCAAGTCCTTCCTGACATTGCGTTACCTGGCACACAGGCGTGCTCATGCTGATGATGCTAATAATGATAATAATAATAATAATAATAATAATAATAATAATGATAGTATAATATTATAATGTACCTCTGATTGAGGTACTGGCTAATATGTACAGATAATAATAATAATAATAATAATAATAATAATAATAATAATAATAATAATAATCCGTGGCGCTACAGCCCGTGGAGGGCCTAGACCGACCAGCCGGCTGCTGGCCTCACTCCCACATGCCGAAGCAGAGGTGGACGATCATCCAACCAGAATGAAGATATCGTGTGGTTAGCACGATGATCCCCTCAGCCGTTATAGCTGGTATTCGCAACCGGATTTCGCTACCTATCGCAGCTCCCCAAGTGCATCACGATGCTGGGTGGGCACCGGTCTCATACACTGGCCGAAATTTCATGAGAAAATTTTTTCCCCCATGAGGACTCGAACCAGTGCGCATTCCTTAACGCGAGTCCTAGGCGAGATGCCTTAGATCACAACGCCACGGCGCGGGACAATTATGTACAGATACAGAAATAAAATTTGGAACTCCCTTATTTTATAAGTTGCGCTTACAACACAATGCGAATGTACAGTAAACAAGAGCCCTGTGTAGGCCTACATGCTACTTGTGGACAGTCGTGCGAAATTGTAGCCTGCGAACAGGTGGACTGCCATCAAGGCTCGCTCCAAATTTTAATTCCGTACCTGTATATTATCACGCAGTACATCCGCTTGACGATATGTGTCAGAGGAAGTACAATTGTTCGTGTACGTCTGAAGTCTGACTGGTGTAATATGTTAGTAGTCACCGATGTAGCCTATATAATGGAAGGGAAAGAAACTGGCCACCCTATCCCATTATCTAACGGCTTAGTTGCCCCATAATTGGTGCCTTATTGTTATCAGTTGTGAGGTTCAGACTTCTCTTCGGACAGCTGACTGAACAACAAAACAGTCCACACCTGTGGAGTAACGGTCAGCGCGTCTGGCCGCCAAACCAGGTGGCCCGGGTTCGAATTCGTTACCTGGTTGAGGTTTTTTCAACCCAATTGCTGAACTTTCGGTGCTGGACCCCGGACTCATTTCACCGGCATTATCACCTTCATATCATTCAGACGCTAAATAACCTAGATGTTGATACAGCGTCGTAAAATAACCCAATAAAAAAAACAACAAAACTATAATATTGATAGTAATAATGGTAACACTTCTCCCTTGTATGAAGATATCAATCACTGAGATAAGGAAGCATCAGAATACATTATTCATTTGTTAATTAATACGTCATCGTCATTGTTGGACTTGACTAGACATATATGAACACTCGACATCCCGGATGGCTGGTGGTTTCTTTCAGGAAATGCTGTGATGCACATAAAAAACAACAGATGAGGATGGATGCGCTAACATAAGTAGCCTATAGGTTCCGCATTTCATTTTGATCAGTGCAGAAACATAAGTTAACCTGGGCCAGGAATGAACAAAATGAAGCTCAAGTAGCGAAAGCATTGCGGGTGGCATCCATGCAGGGCAATACCACAAACCTTGCTACAATAACATTTTGGCCAGTAGCAGTCTATACAGAGAAACACTCCACGTTGAAGCTAATTGCGAGTAAATTAAAATGTTGAGATTTTAAAATATAAAGACCCATTAATATTTTAGTAAACTATTTTCATAGACATTACTTCCATTGAAATGGACTTATAACATTAAATATTAACAAAATCCGTGTAGTGGCTCAACAAAATTCGTTATATTTAGGCAAGTGGCATGCGGAAGCTAACTTTTTGAATCGTGGATTTTTAAATGCGCATTTGCTTGAAAATATTGAAACAATTCTCATGCATTATCACTCAATTTTCGCTTTATTATTCATAAAATGAGAAAATATTACATAGAGCTAAGCGATGAAGCCCAAATAATCGAGAACAATGCGCAGCAATTGAACTTCGAATTAAAAGAAAAATAGGATGCGATGTTGGATTGAATAAATGTAAGTAAATTTTACTCCAGGATAACAGATAGGGTTTGGAATTGAAAGGGTTACATCAGCTGCTTGTCTATGCGGATGACGTGAATATGTTAGGAGAAAATCCACAAACGATTAGGGAAAACACGGGAATTTTACTGGAAGCAAGTAAAGAGATAGGTTTGGAAGTAAATCCCGAAAAGACTAAGTATATGATTATGTCTCGTGACGAGAATATTGTACGAAATGGAAATATAAAAATTGGAAATTTATCTTTTGAAGAGGTGGAGAAGTTCAAATATCTGGAAACAACAGTAAGAAATATAAAT
The DNA here is from genome assembly GCA_025594305.2 of Periplaneta americana. NCBI lineage: Eukaryota > Metazoa > Arthropoda > Insecta > Blattodea > Blattidae > Periplaneta > Periplaneta americana. The sequence goes on along the minus strand of JAJSOF020000005.1, from coordinate 179,988,116 downwards.
GATACTCGGGAGAAAAATTAAACACACAATAAATATGGGAAATGCCTGTTATTATTCGGTTGAGAAGCTTTTATCATCCAGTCTGCTGTCAAAAAATCTGAAAGTTAGAATTTATAAAACAGTTATATTACCGGTTGTTCTGTATGGTTGTGAAACTTGGACTCTCACTTTGAGAGAGGAACATAGGTTAAGTGTGTTTGAGAATAAGGTGCTTAGGAAAATATTTGGGGTTAGAGGGATGAAGTTACAGGAGAATGGAGAAAGTTACACAACACAGAACTGCACGCATTGTATTCTTCACCTGACATAATTAGGAACATAAAATCCAGACGTTTGAGATGGGCAGGGCATGTAGCACGTATGGGCGAATCGAGAAATGCATATAGAGTGTTAGTTGGGAGGCCGGAGGGAAAAAGACCTTTAGGAAGGCCGAGACGTAGATGGGAAGATAGTATTAAAATGGATTTGAGGGAGGTGGGATATGATGATAGAGAATGGATTAATCTTGCTCACGATAGGGACCAATGGCGGGCTTATGTGAGGGCGGCCGGGTTCCTTAAAAGCCAGTAAGTGAGTAAGTAAATTTTACAGGAAACAAATGTGTAAAGCTTAAATTATATAGCTAATGTTGTTGATAAATAATTAGACCGACCCTACAATGATATCTCTGATACCTTTGTCGAGCGTGGGAAAGCATTCCAAAGGCGTACATGAGAAATGTGTCAGTGTAGCTTCATCACAGCACAGAGCTGTACAGTTCTGCGGCTTATCTGCAAGCAGTCCGTTAGCTGTTATATTTGTAAGGGAGCCGACACGCACAAATATCTTGTTATTCCATGTTTCCACATCATAATACTTTTCCTTGTAATGGCTCTCGTTGTGGCGTATTATTTCAACTGATGATGGACGTTTAGTCCTGAAAAATGAAGCGGCACGTCTCCATATCCTTTGCTAAGAACCTTCGTGTCTTCTGGAGACGTAACACGAATAGGAATAAACCATGTTGATTATGCTTAATAAGGAGTATAAATATAACACAAACAAGATCCTGTTGTAGGAATGAATGATATCTCTATTCCAGTGTTACCAATTTAGCTCTTTTCCGGATAGATGAATCTTTTTTTGTAAACAGCCGGAATAATTTTAATCTTGCCGACAGTGGGACTTTTAACTGTTTTGTATCAATGTTGGGTAGTATCTGGCTTTCTTTATGTGTCATGTTCCATTTTTTGAGCTAAATATTCTTATTTTTTTTGTCGGCGAATGGCGATTTCTCCGAATTCCTTTTCAAATCCAGGGGTAGAGATATGAGAAGGATGTATGCTAAAGCCTCAAAGAATTCTACAAGGTCAAAATACATTTAGTAAATATGTTAAAGTAATTCAATTTTTAATACAGAATATAATTTTTTGTGTTGATATTTTCGGATTTATTTTAATGTTAAATTATGTTAGTACTTTCATATGCCTAACTTAAAAGTTTACAGTGTTATACTAAATCTGGTGACAACTGCAACAAATTGTAACAAAACTAACATAATTCAATTTAAATCCTGTCCAAATTCAACGTCGCAAATTTCTAGCGCAATAATTAACAATAGATCCCTATTAGAAACAACAACAACCAAATTTCTTGGCTTAAAAATCGATAATGTGTTAAATTGGAAAAATGATATTAAAGAAATTACCCCCAAACTAAATTCAGCTAGTTTTGCTATTAGATATATGCAAAAGATAGTAAATGTCAATACCTTAAAAACAATATACTTTGCATACTTCCACTCGGTAATGAGTTTTGGAATAATATTCTGGGGAAATTCCACAGATAGTAACAATATATTTCTATTACAAAAAGAGTAATTAGAATAATAGTAGGTGCCAAATCTAGGGAATCGTGTAGGACCATTTTCAAAAACTACAAATAATGCCCATGGCTTGTCAGTATATCTTTTCATTAATAATCTTCCTCGTATGTAATCGTGAAAACTTTTTAACTAATTCAACAGTTCATAGCATAAATACACGTCAAAAAATGACTTTCATACTCCATCGGCAAGTCTATCGTGCTATCAAAAAGGAGTGCGTTATATGGCAGTAAAAAATTTTAATAGTCCCCCTATCGATATAAAAAATGAAACTCAAAACATAAGATTATTCTCACGCCTTCTATTCTGTAGATGAATTCATGACATTCAATAACACTTCATGAAATTGATACTAAAACTTTGTGTTGTACTAGTAGACTATATTGTAAATCTCTTCTGTATATATTTCATACAGACTGTGACTATAAATTAAGATTTTATAATAGTATTAAGTTTTTTGACTTGTTCCATATTCTAGCTGTAAGCATGTATGAATACCATGGAATGTTAATAAATACAATACAAAGTTTACGGCAAAACATAGAATTCTAACAGTTTTTGTACCTGAAAAAATATTTTAAGAGTTTTGAAGGAATTTGTAATTCTGAAATGGGACTTAAAGATAAGAAAGCTACAAAACTCAGTCTAGTTCAGTGGGAGAAAATATATCTGCTCAATTCTGGAGCGTAGTGAAAGACTACAGAGATGGTGATGGAAACAACTCCTTCAGACAATGATCAGCACTTGCTCTGAAATTACTGTTTAGCGTTGGTGCAACGCAGAGTTGAACGATCTTATTTCCAGCTGAAATCCGTTAAAACCTGACATCGCAGTTGGTTGAAAATTGATATGTTAATGTCATCCTAGTAAATAAGGTACATCTTAGAGGACATGAAAAGTGTTATGATTATGGGTTTTCCACATTTATTCTAAATAAAATTGGCACAGCTGCAGAGCAGTGCGAACAGATTCACCAAATTGGACACGGATGACATCCTGAAAAGAGGAAATGATTAATTGATTAAAAATGTATTTCATTTTTTTTTTCATTTCATTTATTCTATTCCATAGAGCTTACATTAGCAATGAAACATTATCTGACAAATTTGGCGGGATTTTTAGTAGCAACTAGCAGGAACATTTTTTTTGAGTTGACAACACTGCTCTATCCTGTTCCTTCTACAGCGAGTTTGTGATTCTGCGAGGTCGTGTTCGATCCCCTGCGTTGACTGGAATGAAGAGAGGCAGAGATGCCTATCGCCTATCGTAGGCTTTTTGTACCTGCTGTGGAATGATTTATGTGTCGATTGTGCTGCTGGCTAGGCCATCTCATTCCTCACCAATCATGAAACCTTTGGAGGTGGTCTGCAGTGCCTCGTAGATGTACCCTGAGTCATGTCCCCGTGTGTGTAGATTGATTCGGCGTTGTACAAACACAATTAAACAATTTAATCCATGACGCGACAACCTACGAAGGTCGAAGGCGGACCAACCGGCTGCTGGCCTCACTCCCACATGCCTCACAGAGGTGAACGATCATTCAACTAGAACGGAGGTATCGTGTGGTTAATACGATGATCCCCGCAGCCGTTGCAGCTGGTTTCCGTAGCCGAATTTCTCTATCGTAGCTCCCCAAATTCATCACGATGGTAGGTGGGCACTGGATCCATACCGTGACAGAAATTTCATGAGAAAATTTCTTCTCCTATGAGAACTGGAACCAGCGCTCATTTCTTAACGCGAGTACTAGGTATGATGCCTTAGACCACGACGCTACGGCGGTGACTGGAAGCAAAATTATTGCCCTGTTGTTTGTAACAGGGTCGATAATTAAAGACGAATTGTGGGAAGTGTTGCAAAACGACGAGAGAAGATGAAAGAACTGCGAGAAAACCCTCACAATCTCGATTTTGTACCAGAAATACTATAAACTTCGTTGTTGTCGAGATGCGAACTCGAGTCATCTAGGTTTTTATTGCTTTTCTTATTTTTGTTTCCAAGGTGATATGTCAATTTTTGGCAAAAATCAAATTTTGCCATATGTTGTGCATTTTGATGGTAATTATCTTTATTGTGACAAAAGATGACGTGGATACCTCATTTTTTTTCTCTAACTCGTTATGAAACGTGATTATGATTTTATACGAAATGTTCGCTCCTGAAAAACTGCAAAAAAAATGTAAGGGAAACCCGGGCAAACCGGATAGCTAAGAACAAACAATGCCACAGGTTATATTTTGGTGCTCCCGAAATAAAATCTTCATGACATTGGTTGTGACACGTGTTGTCCACATATCTAAAAAACAGCAATTCGTTTCTCGTACCTACGGACAGTGATATGATTTGAGAAAGAAAATATACACGGGTACACGGACAAAGCGAATAATTAACCCGGGCAAAGTGAATATCCCTATAACATTTTCACATTTCTATTTAATTTTTATTCACTGATAATAAAATTAAATCAACACATAAACACGATGTTAATGAGTTATATTAGACGATAGGATATGTTATTTACAGCCCGTTACAGCACGTTATATTAGTACAAAATACAAATTTGAACAAGTCGACGTTTCACTAGCACTGAAGACTTGGATTTCTTCTGCTTTTGCTCCTGTCCATAAGTTACTTCTCTTTCAACGTTTTAAATCGGTATAGATGTAAGAACTTCAGAGCGCTGACATTTTTTTCGTTGAACTCGTATCTTTCGAGCATCCACTTCTGCACTGGTCTAAATCAAAAGAACTGGCTTGGATTCTCTTGCTGACGATGTTGAGGGTTTTGGTGTAACCGGAACTGAAAATCTGAGTATAATTGATGTATTGAATATTCCTTCAATCTCTGAAGATAATGACATCACAGAGGTGGTTGATTCTGAGTGAGCATTAACTGTTTCTTCAGCCGCTGAAGAAGCTGGCACCGCAGAATTTGTTAAATCTGAGCCAGCTATCGTTTCGCTGATTTCTGTCTCAAGTGGGCGATCTTTAAGTTGATTTGGAACAAACTCTCCATCAACAAACACGTTATGGTTGTATGGCCAGATAGCAGAACCACTGATTGGAAGATTTTATTTCTTCAAGTGCTTTCTTCATGGCTTCTTCAGACCATTTGGCTTGCTCCGTCTTCCTCTTGAAAAATTAAACCATCTGAAAACACATTACGACCTTTTTAAGTAAAAATTAAAATCTGTGTTACTGCTTTATAGTTTAATTAGTGTGACTTAATGCCTCCACTATGTAAAATGATCTAACACGCTTTATTACAATAGACAAATACATAAAAAAATACAGCTAACACTTACATAATCAAATAAAGGTGGCAGGGCAAAGCGGATGAGTTATCCACTTTGCCCTATTCACTTTGCCCGCAGACGCCATTTCGCTTTTCATTTAAGGTGTTATAAACATAAGCATTAATAATATTCTTCGTAAGTACGACACTTTAGAAGTAATCGTATCGCCTATATATTTCTATCACATAACAAAAAGTTTCTGCAGTATTGTGTGTTGTACATATGTTTCTCTTACCTTGAAATATTTTAAGAAAACAGTCAATTTTCTTCAAACACACGCTGACTTCTTCTCTCACTAGCTAGAATGACGTCAAGTCAGTTCCAGCAGCAAAATCTGGTTAGGATTCTTCCCCAACATAGAAGAAAGCGCTACCTGTTGGCGTTTCTAAGAAATATGCATTATTCTCTTTGCCAGGGTTATTCGTTTTGCCCGGGACTCCCCTATCACATTTTGCCTTGGATACACAGAATCAGAAATTGATACTAACTTTACCTTCCCCTCATTTGGCATATTGCCAGATTGGTGTAAGAGCTTCGGCGATGCCGAATGGAGACCTACCAGTCAAGTCACGGCTGCTTTTGTGAAAAGTTATCGGTACCGGTCTGCAATTTAATTATAGGAAATCGCATCTGATCACTCGAAAACGAAACCCGAATAAGGAGATGTGGTTATGCCCAACACCTACATTATCTCATAAAAATGTTATCTCAGTTTTGCTCCCTTCAGCTTGCTGTCTGAGTAACACAGGACTGGCGCTGTTTTGGAGCTTAAGGACTTTACTGAACCACTGACGCAAGCCGCAGTAATTCTTGTAACAGAATTTTGCTGTAATTTTAATTAAGCTTCAGATATTTGAACAGAACCTTGACAGCCGTCAGAGATGTTCAGCTGCTGTTATGTTGCGAGACAGATATGAGAGACAGGTGGGTGCGTGGTGCGTTATTAATGCCAGCCGTTTACAAGCGACATGCAGCCATTTCGATTTGTTGGTTTCATACTTTCGCGCCGATGCCAATAATCCGAGCGGCTCCTCCGAATTCCTCCACAGTAGCTCCTTTCAAATGTTAATTAGCAGCGATGCTCCTGGCTTCACCCTTCATCCCCCATGTCCTGCCGCTGATTTATAACGCCAGCATAATGAAAGCAGGGGTGTGCGCGGTTCACAACTGTGCGACCCGCTATGAGATAGACGCTGCAGTCATCTGTCCAGTCTCTGCTCGTAATGGCGTTCGTGCTGAAGAATTGTGGCTATCTCTCTTCTCTTTTCTACTTCATTTCTCGTAGTAGCTTCGTCTCGTTCTCTCTCTCACATATCGTCAAGTGAAATGTACAGTCTTAGAAAGGAGGTAGTGCGCATGATCACAGGACGACCGACCTGGTTCACAAGAGAACTAGTTCAGGCAATAAAATTAGTTTTGTTTCGTTGTGATCATGCGCACTGCCTCCTTTCTGGGGTTTATAAAAGTATCTGTACGGCAAAACGTTTTTATAAGACTGTATGGGCTATTCGATATGAAATCGATCAGTAAAAAATCTCGCATTTTTTATACCCTAATTTTTTCCCTATTTATACAAGGTGCTGAGGAGAGTGCATTTGCAAAAATACACTATCGAAAGTCAAACGGTTTTCGTATTATTGAGCGATAAATTTAGCGCATTTTATAAAAAAAACCTCTTTCAGCGCTCAGAACTCTGGAACCATTTACTGCAGAACATTGAACGAGAGCTCATTTTGAAGCTGACATTTGGTAGGTTATGTTAAGAAGTAATCCTTATTTTTATTGTACACAGAGAGACAGATAATCTGATTTTACTTACTTTTAGGCTTTTTGCCAATTTGTAAAACTGTAAAAAATATTGAGAAAAAACCTTGCATTGTTAAGAGGGATTCGCCATTGTTTGATTAATGGTACGGCAATAAGTTTCGAGGGTATTAAATAGATTATTTTCACATGCCTAGACTTGAACGGCGCAGTACCGCACGCACTGGCCGAGAGCTGAAGATAAGCGAGTGTTGGGCGTCATTTTACTCCTGTGTTTATGAAAACCTGTGATAAAGCTAGAACAGCCATGACTGCTAAACGACACATCACGTGTTTGTTTCCTGGCGTTACTTACCTCGGCTAGCTCCCGCCTCACAGTCAGCTGGTTACTTCACGCGCGTACTATTTATTTTCTTTATTTGATATTTTCAATACTTTCTTATCAACGTGCCATCAGTAAAAAATATGTGTTTATTTGTACTTTCAATGTGGAATCTAAGTATATATTTTAAAAATATTGTTTTCCTTGGCAAAGGCGTCTTAATGAAGAAAAATCTAAATTTCTCCATTTCCATAAAAAGAAAAAAAAAAAAAAAAACTGTTTACATGTCAATATAAACTTTAATTTCTCAGCATAAAAATAAACCATGATTTTGATCATTGAGTGAAAGGGTTTCGGAGTCACAACAGTTTAAAGTTGCTAATTTTATGAAAATACGATAAATTTAAATATTTTTAATTTAAACACTATGAAGTTCTGATGCCTCAAACTTTGCACACAGTATTGTATCACAGTTCTCTACGTACAAAAAAAGTTTTATTGTATTTAGAAATTGTAAGGTCAATTTTCTCTATATTTCGGTCGATTTGAGATGGAATATCTCGTACGTATCAATATTGAGAGTTTTGAAACACATAGGATAGCTTTAAAATAGCGGGTTTTTACTTTTTCTCTGGATTTCAGGTCATTTTTCCCACTAATCAAAGTACAGCATCATTAGGGTCTGTACTGATATGCCACACGTGTGTATGCCAGTTTACTGTCTATTTGAGTCCAAAAACTAACAAAGGTTTCTTAACTTTGTACTGAATAAAATAATACTATTATTAATTGCTCTTCGGAATTGGAGAAGGAAAGCACAGGAGTGAGAGACATGGACAAGAATCGTTGAAGATTCACCTTAGACTGTAGGGCAAGTAATGATGATGATGATGATGATGATTAATTGCTCAGTAAGAGCACCTGCTGCAAATCTGTGATTTCTGTACCAGATGGATTTGGAACAGATTTCCCTAAATCGTTTTTTTGATGAGATGTTAAATTTAATTGCAATTTTGGAACATTATTTTTACAGAAATGGGATAATTAATAAATGCGGGGAGCATAAAGACACTTTTTTTTTAATATCCAAGAGAAACCAAATTTTCTGTATTGCATTATTATTGTATTATTGATTACAATTTTAAACAACTATTGGCGTCATATTGATATGTGAATCGTTTCGACTATCGATTACATTGTTGCCTCGAGACTCATGGACTGAGGAAGCGATTATGAAGTAGCACGGCCGATGTGATGTTTGCTTCGCAAACATCAAGTCGGCCGTGGAAGTATTTAACAAGAAGGCTTCGCTTTGTTAAATCTAAATGCGAGGAGTATGAAGAGGGACATGAAAGTAAATATCAAACTTTTATTTCGAATCCCGAATATCCTTACTATCCCCACAATAGCAATCACGAACAACATAAACGTTTGACACAGTAATAATTTTATTATAGGGTTTCAATGAATCTCCTTGTGATTTCTTTTAGATGTATAACGTGACTAAAATATTAAAATTTAGCACCATTATTTTAGGTAAAATATGTCCAAAATCAGATACTTGGAAAACTGCAATAAAATCACTATTGTACGTACTTTCAGTTATTTCCTTTCTTAGTCACATTTTTCCATTATTCTTTAATTTTCCGTTCCCTCCTTCTTGCTTTCTTCATTTCCGTATATTACTTGTCTTTCCATCCATCTCCCATTCTTTTTTATTCTTTCTTTGTCTTCTGTTTCATCCCTTACTTCTACCTTTCGTATTTTCTCTCTTCCCTTCCTTCCTTTCTTTCCTTCATTTATTTCGCTTTCTTCCTTTCTTCCTCTCCTTCATTTCTTTCTCTTTCTTTCCTTACTTCATTTCATTCTTTTTTCTTTCCTTCTTACTTTATTTCCTTTATTTGTTTCGTTCTTTTTTCTTTCATTATTTTTTCCTTTTGTTGCCTCTTTCTTTCTTTCTTTCTTTCTTTCTTTCTTTCTTTCATCCAGTTGTTTACTTCTTACCTTCAATTCTTTCTTTCTTTTTTTCTTTCCTTATTTGTTTGTTTGTTTGTTTGTTTCTTTCTTTCTTTCAGTTGTTTACTTCTTACCTTCAATTCTTTCTTTCTTTCTTTCTTTCTTTAAGTTGTTTTTTTCTTTCAGTAGTTTTTCTTTCCTTCATTTGCTTCTTTCTATCCTTCAGATATCTTCAGTTTTTTCTTTCTTTCTTATTACTTGGTTCTAGTATGTTGTTCTGGATCTCCATAGTGTTTCCTCAAAATTCCGCTAGGAACCGTGTGCTTATTTCATGTATACAAGTATCGAGTTTAACGATGTTCTGTTATTGGGTTCGAGGCCAGATATGTATGTTGATTGACTCATCTGTGTTGCAACGGCTTCTCCCTTCTTGCTTCATGGTATTCTCGATCGGGGTTAGTGAGTGGTCGATCTCCGAGAAGCAGATATCGACTCCAGTGGGTCACGTGGAAGCGGAGTTAGAGTGTGTGTCAGATCTTAGAGGAGCACACATCGACTTCGTTGGATTACTTCAATCTTTATTGTCTTGAATTCTCTCGTTCTTCATTTATTTCTTCTTTTCCTTCCTTCCTATAGATATTTTTTTCCTTCGTTTCCTTTTTTGGTTAATTTTTTGTTTCTTTCCTTTTTCTTTGTTTCTTCTCTTCATTTTTGTGTCTTTCTCTCTTTAGATCTTTGTTTTTTCCACTTGTTCTCTTTTTAGATTGTTGCATAAATCTTTTGTTTCTTCTTTTTTCCATTTTTTTCTTATCTCTCTTGCACTTCTTCATTCTTCCTTCATTCGTTCTTTCTGTCTTCCGTACTTTCTTTCTGTTGTCCTGTTTCTTTGCATTCTCCACTTCCCTCACTTGCAAGATGTCACACGGTTTAAGAATCGCTGTCGTAACGTCTGTTAACTCATAAACATGCCAGGCTCGTTGTGGTAAGTGATTTGAACACCAGGAATTTCGTTCTGATGTGAATCCAGACGCAGTCGCCGAGCTGCAGCAGCTCGTGTGTGCCGGGTAATGACTAGGGGTGTATATTAAAGTTTCACCCTCTGTGCGTGTTTCATTATGAACCACCTACCCTCTCCAGCAATGCTAAATTTGAGACAAAGACTTATTATAAGTCGGGTAACGACAGAAGAGGGGATGTTGGTGGTTGAGAGACATTAATGCGGCCTGCATCCATCCACCGCAACGTATGCGGATATGACGCCGACTTCCGCTTGCAATTAAAGCAAGCTGCTCAAAAATTAGTACATGAGTTGGCGAAGACGACATGTTGTCATCAGCTGTTCCTCTCCTTCCATTGTTTACTTGTCGTTCATTTTCAATATTATTAGCGTTTCTGTGAGCCAAGTGCTCTTATTACAAAACGGTGGAGCGCGGGTTCGGTCTTTGTGAGAGGTTAGAATTATAATTTACACTCTTAATCTGTCCCAACTACTTTGCCCCCTCATATCTGTAATCCTCAGGCTTCTGGTTCATGACAGAACCGTTCCTTACGTAGCCTAGGCTAATGCATTCCAAGTAGGCATATTTCAAACCATGCGGAATGATCTGCTTGCCATTTTTGTACGTCTGCTTCGTCAGTTTGGTCCTTGTCATACGTTGAACATCGAATATCATGTTAATAAAATAACTAAAGAAATTTTCATGTTCCAAATTCTTAGGCAAACTTTATCCTACAAATCTGTACTTGCTGTTTTATTATTATTATTATTATTATTATTATTATTATTATTATTATTATTATTATTGTTTAGTCAACTGTCCGAAGACAGGTCTGAACTTCACAAGTGATACCAAGAAGGCACCACTTATGAGGCAACTAGGCCAGGAGATAGTGGGGTAGAGTGGCAAGTTCCTTTCCCCCTCCATTGCATACATCGCCGACTAGCTACATATTACACTAGTCAGACTTCAGATGCATACAAACAATTGTTCTTCCTCTGACACATATCGTCAAGTGAGATGTACTGCCTGATAAAATGTACATATCAGCCAGAACCTCAATCAGAGGATGATGTGATGCTCGAACCCAGGTATACCTGCAATTACCCAGGTACACCTGTAAATGCTCGAACCCAGGTATACCTGCAATTACCCAGGTACACCTGTAATTAAGCTTACCTGTATTAGTATTGATCACCTGGCCTTAAGCGTGGGCCTCTGGCCTTGCAGTTCGTTTAAGGATTATCCTTGATGTTAACCCACCTTGAACCTAACACTTAAAATTTGTAACATTAGAAAGTAAGAGAAGATTGCAGTATTGTATAGTTAACTTGTATTCTTTTTATTTGCAATTTATTTAGTTTATTGGCATTACGTAACTTTTGTACTTTGATATTACAAAGGAAGAAGCGCACCTATATCCTGTTTGTCATAAGAAATTACTGTATTTTTGCTCTTTTATGTAAAGTCACTATACCACAACTCATCCTGTTTACAGGATCTCTTGTCATGACCTTATAAGGGATCGATGATATTTCAATGGTGAACAACCAATTGTAAAGCTATCTTCTTTCTGAAGTTCCAACCCCAAGCTAGAATCTTAACCAATCAGACGTTGTTATTTCGGGCGTATCCCTTTTTATAATTACTATAAAACCCCATGAATCTGGCTCATCACTCTCAATCGGCGGTACTTGGAAGAGACTACATTACGCTACTCCAGAGCCAGGAGGAGGGTGCAGACTATAGCTCAGGAGGTTCTCCAACGCCACGAATATTCTAAGTCCGAATATTCCCTTCACCACTTAGACGAATTCAGAGCTTGGCTACAAGAACGGAGATGGCAATTCTACAACTTATATGTAAGTGGAAATTGTCCGTACTTGCTTAGCCAGATTCAGACTTTCTTTAAGGAAGGAACTTACGAAAGAAGTTAGCAACTTTTTCACTATACTAATGTAGAATTCTTTCAAATTATGTTTTATTATATTATATTCAGCATTATGTTTATCTTATTGTGTTTACTTATTATTGCAAGCGTGAAGCTGCAATTTGTGTGTTGAATAACCAACTCCTTTAAAATCTGTTCTTTTCCCGCTCCTTGGGATCCTCAGCAGTGATTATAGGATTGATAATTCGTTCACCTGGACTACCTTATCATCCCCTACTTATCCGATTCCCGGGGCACGACATTTGGTGGCAGCGGTGTCAGATTTTAACAGGGGTGGTTTATGTGTTTATTTTATTTATGTTTTATTTGTGTTCTTGAATTTTTATTAGTTGTTGTTTTGAATTTATTATCTAATGTGGTTGCATTGATTTAATTTTGTATGGCTTGTTATCAATGTTGTTCGGGTGTATCCGAAGGTGATACAGAATTTACCGTCCTTTTTGTACATGTAATTGGGGTATCGCATCCTTTAGCTTTGGAAGGATCAAGCAATTACGCCCAAAGTTTAGTTGAGACATTTTTAGAAAACACACTAATATTAATACGAATTTAATTCAAGAGCATCGTATGAAATTTGTTGCTTTGAAGGCAGGATCTCGCCTTGATATTGCCTTTGCAGGTAGACCGTTTAAAACTTTTAAGACACCAGCGTTAAAAACATACCGTTACGAACATTCGCAAGGGTTAGAGGTAATTTTCGAAGTAGACATACGACTAGTTATACGCTACGTACCACCAGAATTCGACTACCCTATTTTGGAAATCGAACGTACGGACTATCTTCCCCAGTATTGCCAGAGTGGTGAGTTTAGCGACGAATTGATAGCAGGATCGAGGGTGTCAATGCGCACATAAGCTGGTTGGGAGGAATTGAGTCAGCATAATAGCTCAAACCCCACCAACAAGCGTAGGTACACAGACCACGTAACTGTTGAACAGATGACCAGTAGACAGCAGCGTTGAATCCATACTTGACGAGTGGGAAGGTATCCATTAAATAACTAGTGTAATCAAATACCAACAAGATGCCGCAAGGAAACGATCCACCTGCATTAATTTCCAAAGACTTAAGCGTAACCAAATTAGTAGAGCCATGGAAAGGGGACTCGTATAGTATACCAGTTACCAGTTTCTTTGACCAAATTGAAAGAATTACCACCATGGGACGACTTACAGATAAAGATGCAGTTCAGATTGCCATATTGAAATTGCGAGGCACAGCGAGAACATATTATGACACCACACCTGAATTACAAGCAGTAGATATTTCTTTTAAAGACTTCAAGGAAAATTTTATTGCTAGATTTAAAGATAAGAGATCGATGCAATATCACTACTTAAAATTACAAAATGCCATGCAAGAAAAGCACGAATCACCAGAAGAATTTTGCGACAGAGTGCGAAGACTAAGCTTAAAGACAATAGTGCATGATCAGGATGCCAATACTAGAGAGATTTTGAAGCAGGAAGCAGATAGGCGATTAGTTGCCGCATTCATACATGGTTTACGTGGAACTGTTGGCCGAGAAGTTAGATTTCAGGCACCCACTACAATTGATAATGCGCTACGAATAGCGAATCAAGTGTATCAAACGGAAAAGGATGAAGGTGCATCCGTTTTGAAGGAGCAAAAAGATAAGAAATTGTTTATGGTTCAAGCCCAAGCAGGGAACAGACAACAAAATTCGGGTAATTATCAAGCATGGAGCAACAACCGCAGATATGAGCCGAATTTCAACAGGGATTCGCTCGCGGTCGAGATGTACGACCCGGGGAAATTATACTAGGGGACAGTATAACGGGTCAAGGGGGCGAGGGTTAGCTCCGGGACGTGGAAATTCAAATAGTAACCGATCGAGCATCCAATGTTACAACTGTGGGATTATGGGTCACTATCAACGGGACTGTAGGAAGGGATCAGAGGGGCATCCGCGACAGTACCCAAACGGGATAGGTCCTACGAAGAAAACCCCGTCGTAGGAGCCGAATTACAGTCACACTCAGTTCTGTTAGCGCCGTCTGCTTTAAACGAGGTAGTTAGCGAGCCTCGGGTAGACTTAGAAATAGAGGGGAAAATTTGGGAATTCGTTGTGGATACCGGCGCCACAGTATCATTAATTAAACCCACAGTAAGCTCAGCGCTAATTACAGAATCTGATGTAGTGATCAGGGGTGCAAACGGGCAAAAGGTAAAAACATTTGGAACCCAGACGGTCAAATTCCTTATGGGAAGTGAGCAATTTGAATTTAAATTTGTGATAAGCGACATACGAATCAGCGCCGCAGGCATCATAGGGATGGATTTTTGCGCTATGTTGGTGCGCGTATAGACGTCCAGTCGAACTCCTTGGTAATAGGCAGGCAAACTGTGACATTGATCAACACTGATCTACAATCGTGCAATGTCGCATCAGTGTCTGGAAAATCGGGTTCTGTGTCTGCAATGGCCTCGCAGTCATCGAATCACGATCAGCTTGACTGGAGCGGACCTATCTTGCTAGCCGAGTCCGTTGTCTTACCACCACATACAGTAAAAATAGTCCGAGGTAAGGTTATGGGACGCCATAATCTTAGTTGTAACCCAAAGACCTCTCAAGTGCTATTGGTAGAACCAACCAGTGATCCGGATGGGCTACCTGGAATTCATGTAGCACGCAGCATTAGTCAACTTGGTAATTTTAGGACAATTGTCAATGATGCTCGGGGACATAGTTCCCTTGTGGATGATCACGGATCGGGATACGTTCGAAAAGTCTCCATGAATGGCCAGAAAAATTGTGATCGTAATAAAAGTAATAATTGTGTTCCTCATTGTAATGCAAGTGGCCAAGAAAATTTCCCTACCAACATAAAAGGTCTTTCCCAAAGCAAAAACCCCTCACCGGATAAATCAGTCGGTTCGGACGAACAATCCCTTATGATACTGTCTGTGAATGGTGCGGCAGAGTCGGCGTTTGCAACTGGAAAGTTGGACGACCGACCGGTGCTGAATAAGGAGACTATAATTCCCGTGAATAGTCAAGGTCAAGTTAGGCAGATAAATAATTGTGAACACCAGTTGTGTGAAAGTTCAACATTTGATGATAATGGTGAGGTTTTATTTTGCTCACGATCGTCAGAACAGGGGTGAATGTAGGGTTGAATAGAGAACTAAAATTAGAGGAAAAATTAGTTATGGAAAACGCACCACATGAAGCTGTTAATGTATTAAAGTGTGAGAAAATTTTAGGTTACGTACCTATTCAAATTGTTAATTTTTCGCCCGAACCTGTGAGTTTAGTCAAACACCGTGTTATAGGAGAAGCTAGTGTAGCAAACCTAGGTGTTGATCAAGAATCAGAAATCGCTAATGAGATGAATAACAGTAATAGGACCGTGAATATGATTGACCGGGAAACAAAGCGAACATGGAACACAAATCGACGTAGGGCTAAAGACAATTATGTACCAGAATTATGGGAATTTGAGAAATTTTTAGATGAAAAATTAGGGCACTTACAGGGCAAAGATAGGAGACTTATGATAGCCGTCTTACGAAAGTATAAGCATTTGTTTTACGTCGAAGGAAGTCCAGAAATAGGCTGTGCTAGTGAAGTGAAGCATTCCATAAATACCGGAGATGCTTTACCAGTGAAGAAGAATCCTTATAGAATTCCCCACGCGTTAAAATCGGTGGTGGAAGAACAAATTAATGACATGTTAGATAAGAAAATTATTGAACCCAGTACTTCACCATGGGCAAGTCCTATTGTACTTGTACCCAAGAAATCTCAAGATGGAACTGTAAAGCACAGATTGTGTATTGATTATCGGGGATTAAATGCCGTTACAAAGTCAGATGCTTATCCCCTCCCTAACATTGTAGAGACGTTAGATTCTCTAGGGAAATGTAAAGTATTTTCTGTATTGGATCTGGCTTCTGGTTACTTGCAAATACCAATTGATGAAAAAGACAAAGAGAAAACTGCTTTTATGTGTCACATGGGACACTATCAGTATAATAGAATGCCTTTCGGCTTGCAGAATGCTCCCAGCACGTTTATGAGATGTATTGATTTTCTATTAATGGGCCTGAAAGGGACCATTTGTTTGGCTTATCTTGATGATATCTTGATAATGAGTGAAGATATCGCCACTCATGTGAAGAATTTAGAAAAGGTGTTTGTAAAATTGCAAGAAATTAATTTCAAAATTCAGCCATCTAAGTGTACTTTTGCAACGGATCAGGTTGAGTACCTAGGTCATATTGTATCGCGAGAAGGTGTGAAGCCCGATCCACAGAAAATCAAAGCCATTCGGACTATCCGCAACCAAGATCAGTTAGAGATATTCGTTCTTTTGTAGGCTTAGCATCCTATTATCGACGACACATCCCTAATTTTGCCGCTATTGCTAAACCTTTAACAATGTTAACTAGGAAAGATGTTGAATTTAAATGGGGGACTAGTCAGGAAGAAGCCTTCCGAGAACTAAAGGCAAAATTAAGTACAGAACCATTGTTGAGTTATCCTGATTTTTCATTACCGTTCATTGTAACTACAGACGCATCACAGGAAGCCGTAGGCGCTGTCCTATCACAGAAAATAAATGGAGAAGAGAAACCAGTTGCTTATTGCAGCAGACAGTTGAATGCCGCTGAAAGAAATTATAGCTGCACTGAAAGGGAACTTCTTGCAGTCATTTTTGCTACGAAGCAATTCAGATGTTATCTGTACGGGAGAAAATTTACTCTCCACACAGATCACGCAGCCCTCAGATGGTTACTTAACTTAAAAGATCCGAGTTCGAGGCTCACTAGATGGAGTCTACGACTAGCGGAGTTTGATTATGAAGTGATTCACAAACCAGGCAAAAAGTTACCTCATGCAGACGCCTTAAGCCGACATGTTGGTATTGTGACCTCAGACTCAGAATTTAATTTAACCGAAGAATTGATTTTGTCAGAACAGTTAGCCGATGATCAGCTGATTAGGTTAATTGAATTTGATGACTTCCATAAAGATAATAATGGGTTATTGTGTAGGCATTCCCTGCACACGGGATACAAGTTGTCATTCCGCGTTCGCTAATAGCAACAGTGATAAAGCATTATCACGATAATACTTTTATGGCTCATCAAGGTACCAAGAGGACTATTGCAGCCATAAAACTTAAGTATTGGTGGCCGACCATGAGTAGTGACATTCAAGAGTATATAGGCTCATGTGATAAGTGTGCTAAACGGAAAATTGGAAAATCTCAAAGAGCACCATTAGGAGATGCGGTAGCAGCCGACGATTTCATGGATACTGTATCGCTGGACATTGTCGGACCTTTACCTACTACAGAATCTGGGAATAAATACTTATTAACTTTTGTTGATCATTTCACCAGATTTTGTGAGGCTATCCCTATTCCGGACCAAAGTGCAGAGACAGTCGCAAAAGAATTTGTGACCAAAATTATAGCACAATGGGGACACCCAATCGCTTGTTGACTGATCAGGGAACCCAATTCACTTCAAAATTATTTTCTGAAACGTGTAGATTATTGATGATTAAGAAAATTCAGACTACCTCATTGTACCATCCACAAAGTAATGGAGTATGCGAGAGGATGCATAAATTACTAGTTGATATGTTATCACATTATGTTCATAAAGATGGGATAAATTTGTACCCTATGCTATTATGGCGTATAGAGCCACACCACATACAGTAACTACGTTTAGCCCATATTATTTAGTTTTTGGCCGACATATGAAGTTACCCATTGAAGATCGCTTCATTCAAGTAAAACGAAATTTGGGAAGAAAACCAAATTCTTATGATTCCTATGAGGCACATGTGAAACTATTAGCAGATAGAATTCGAGTTGCATCTCAAGTAGTGCGACAACAATCCAAAAGGGGTCATGAACAGTCCAAAGCTCACTATGACAAGCGAGCAAGGGAGCGCGAATTTAATGCAGGAGACATAGTATATCTCTATGACCCCGTAGCTTCCAGAAGTAAAGCTAAGAAATTCGCATATCATTGGACTGGACCATTTGAGATAATTGAGAAATTATCTAACCTGGTTTACACCGTCAAAATTAGTGAAGAGAAATGCATAAACGTTCACATAAATAGACTTAAGGAATGCAATAGCAGACATATGTCAAGTAATGATGCTACGGTAATAATAAGCCCGCCTAGCATAACGAGTGAAGAAAGAAATGAGGAAACCCCAGAACAAAATATGGAGCCCGCTAATGATGAATTATCAGGGACAGCCAAGAAGAAGCAAAAGGCAGTAAATAAACGTTGTGACGATAGTGATAAAGATTGGGAGCCGGGGACCTCTGTTAGACGTCAAAATAAGGATAAAGAAACTATTACTAGCCCATATAAATTACGCGATCGAGGAAATCAGCCCAGAAAGTATACTTTTGATTCAGATGAAGAAATTGATGATGTACAAGATGATAATGGTGAAACCAATGTAGCAAATAGTGAATTAAATAATGAACCGAGTCACGATCAGGTAGATATTACCGAGGAAGTTAATATAGTGCCGTTTAATGATGCAGCATTGCAATATCCCTTACGTAATAGGTTACGACGCATATGTGAGGATGTAACGGAGTAGAGCACATTTTGGAGTTGTGTATGACGTAACATTCCATGCATGATGTAGTTGGGACTATCGTGCTGGCCGGTAGAGTTCGCCTGAATAATACTCAGCCGCAGCATCGAGCCAAATTATTTTTGAAATTTAATTTTAAATTTTATACGCCCATTTATACGATTGATATTAACCTATCGAAATTTGTTACTTTTGCTCTAACTCCATGTAATAAGAATGTTATAGGAAACGCGCTTAGGCCCCTATAACCGTAAAGAGTTCTGAATACTCGGTTAGGATTTAAATAAATATAGTATATCTATATTTCAGATATAAGTAAGTATAGTAGCTTGTATTTTGTTTTTACAGTGCTTGCCGTTTGTTTTACAAGGACACTTACGAAGGACTCAAGACAACCAGACGCAGACTTGGCCTTAGACAAGGGGGCAGTGTTTTGAAAGATCGAGACGTCCTTCTGACAGGCGACAAGTGGACCATAGTCGTAAACATTAACTTAGAGGTATACCGTAATCTAATTGTACGAATACGGGAAATATTAGAAGAAGCTAGACAAGAGATTCCTAGAATAATGTTCGGACGATTGACTGTGCTATGGACCGAACTAGACAGAGTTGGGGACATAGTAGATAACCTAGCAGATGAATTACTAGATATAACAAAACTTTTACCAGAACCAGATACAAGTTTTCAATTACAGGTATCCTCAGTACAAGATCAAAATCGGACACGACGAGGACTTATAGATGTGGTAGGCTATACATTAAAGTATCTATTCGGAACTATGGATTCTCGGGACTTACATAATATTAACCATGTAATAGATCAGTTGCAGGGATTTCAACAAAAGATATTACACGTAGAAGAACACCAATTAACTTGGATTAAAACGTTAGACCAAGAAACCCATTTGAATGCTCAAAACACTATCAAATTAGCAGAAGTATTAAGAGACTCTATTTCGAACTTTTCAATAGGATTAAGTAGAGTACAGACAGATGTACGCGACGTCCAACAATTAATTAAGAAACAGACTACTTATAGTGCTATGATTCGAGAAGTAGAAATGGCAGTATTTGAAATAAAAACTTGCCTTGCACAGACATTAACCGCGTTGGATATGACATCTTTAGGCAAATTATCCACGTCATTAATCCGACCCCATAACTTATCAGATATTTTACAACAAGTTTCATTAAAATTGACCTCAGGGACATCTATGATAACTACGACTACCGTTGAGGATATGTATATTTACTACGATTTAGCCACAGTACATGCAGCAGCCACATCAGATAGTATTAGACTATTCATTGATATTCCATTAAAAGCAGCAGATCGTCATTTTGAATTATATCGATTACATCCCTTGCCTTTCTTCCATAAAACTCTCCAAAAACATATGGTTATTGACATACAAGAAACATATCTGGCTGTATCAGAGGACCGACAATTTTTCACAACCTTTTCTGATGTTATGCTAAGTAAGTGTGTAAAGAGTTATTTCACCATCTGCCCTTCCGATTATACATTGTATAGGCAAAACCAGCCCAGCTGTGCTATAGCCTTGTTTCTTGGTAAGGCAGAAGCCATAAGAGAACATTG